>JAPWGK010000038.1:0-185444 GCA_029641185.1 Pseudofabraea citricarpa
CTATCTTCTTAATTAAATCTTATCTTAGATATTATTATATTAGGTATTTACTTTTAATAGTAAGTATAATCTTAAAGCTAAACTATAAATAGAATATAATAAGCCTTATAAGAGCCCTTATTATAATATTATCTATAAAGTAGACCTTCTTAATATACCTTAGCTAATTCTTAAATATCTTATTTATAATCTTAGAGAAAGCTACTTTTATATTAAAATAACCTCTTTTAATTAAGCCTTAAATATAAGGATTATAAGTACTTACTTATATCTTAATAAACTTAAGCTTAGATATAAGATTATTAAGGCTTCTCTAGTTCTTAGGCCTTTTATTAATAATAAGAATCTTAAATATATTATAGATATAAAGAATATCCTCTTTAATAAAAGTAATAATATAAGTAGAATCTACCTTAGAGATAATATATCTTATAATTATATCTAATATCTCCTTATATATATTAATAATAAAAAACTTCCTTATACTTAATAGGAGATTAGTAATATTTAGATACTATTTATAATATATATATAATACTCTAGTTATATAAATTACCTTATAAGTAATATTATATAACCTAAATTAATACTAGAGATACGATATTATATATACCTTTATTTACTTATAATATCTCTCCTAGAAATAATACTCTATTACCTTTATATATATTACCTCTTGTCTCTTATATATCTCTCTATTATATAAGTTCTTAATAATACTTATTTATTTTTTCGGATTATTAATAATATATTATTTATATCTACTCCTAGTAAGTCTCTATTATAATACGCTTTAGTATACTTAGAATCTTATAGTATATTATTAAAATACTAACTATTCTTTATCTCTAATACTAGCTAGTCTCTTAAGAGTTATAAGAAATATTATAATTTATTTTAACTTAAGGCTTTACTTACTCTAGAGGATAATACTTGTTTTAGTATTTAGGTAGATATAAGATCTTAAAATAAGTATTATTTAAAGAGAGCTAAGTTAAAAGATAATATAATTATTAATCTCTTCTTTTTACTTTTTATCTTTAAGTTTCTTTTTTATAATAAGATAATAAGATAATATATCTATAACTTTATTTTTCTTACTAGGTATATATATAACCTTAAAGTTAAATAGCCGAATCTAGGTAATCTATCTTATTAATAATATACTAGGTATATCTAAAGTAATACTATTAAGCTAAGTAATAAGTATATTAGTATTTATCTTAAGAGTAAAATATACTCTAATAATATATTCTTTTATTTTCTTAAGTATCTTAAGAATATCTTTATACTTATATTTAGTAGTATTATAATTATACTTAGTTAGATTTTACGTCCTTAACTTATATCTACTTAGATACTTCTTCTTATCTTTATTATCCTAAGAGAATATACCTCTCTAGCTATCTAGACTTATATTAATAGTAATATAAATTATTTCTACTCTAAGCTTATAGTTAATTATAATAAGATAAAGAGCTTTTACTAATACCTTAATAAGTTCTAGTTTAGCTTTCTAGTATCTCTTATCTTACTTAAATATTATATTCTTTTTTAATAAACTATATAATAGCTTTATAATAAGTATAAAGATTTTAACCTAGATACGATAGTATATATAAATCTCTAAGAAGATACGAACCTCTTTTATATTAGTTAGATCTAGCTAATTAACTAGCTTTATAATCTTTATATTAATAGGTAATTTACCCTTAGGCTTATAAATAAATCTAATAACTTTAATACCTTTTATATAAAACTTAGACTTAGGACTAATAGTTAAACTTATCTTCTTAAGCTTAAGTAATATCTTACTAAGGTTTTATATATATTTTATTATAAATTATTAAACTCTTAGAAGAACTTTTTTATTATTATACTATAAATAGGGTCCTTTAATATTAATATTATTAAGAAATAATTTAATAATATAAGGATTTAGGGAAAAGAATACTTTAGATATAATACGTATAAACTAAGCTATTAAATTTATTATATCTTATATAAGAGTAATAGCCCTTAGTAGTTTAATATTATTTATAAAGAAAGCGGTTAAGTTTTTACTTTACTTAGCTAATAGAATCTAGTTATAACTAGAAAATAAATTAATTAGACTAATAATCTAGAGGTATATAAACTCTTTTATAAAAGAATCTATTAATAAAGGAAGATTAGTATCTCTAATTATTATTATATTATATTTTATAATTATACTTATAAGTTTATATTTATTTAGCTTTTCCTTTATAACTAGGAATTATAAGTTTTTATATAACTTATAATAGCTTTCTAGTATATTATTAGTAATATACTCGCTTATTATCTTATATATAATCTTATAAAGTTTCTTAGTAATTAGAAAGTTTTATACCTATTATATTTTATATAATATTATCCTAATTTCTTATAACTTAGTAACCTCTAGCTTTATAAGTTCTTTCTCTAACTAGTTAAATAAGAACGCCCCTTTCTTATTATAAAATATCTCTTAAAATACCTCTTTCTTTTTTAAGGTTAATATATTACCTATAAATAAGTCTTATATTCTTTCTAGTATAAGTTTTTAGCTCTTTAGAAATTCTATATATTAAAGCTTAAACTAGTTATTATAAGAACCTAGAATAACTAGTAGCTTTTCTATTAACTTAATAACTTCCTTCTAATTATTAAGACTAGATAGCTTAACTCTTATATCTCCTCTAAGATTTATAGGTCTTATCTTTTAAGCCTTCTACTTATAGAGAGTTAAGACTTCCCTTTTATATTTTATCTTAAAAAGAGGGAGTATTATACCTTTATAAAATACCTATAACCTTAATAGCCTTTTAAGACTAATAATATATAAATCGCTTTTTAAGAAGAGAGGATTTTATAGAGTCGCTCTTATTATCCTTTTACTCTTAGGTATCTTAAGCTTATTTTCTAGTATTAAGGTTTCTAAAAGAACTAATAAAATACTTAGTAAGCTTCTAGTAAGTACTTATTAAGCTCTCTTAAGTCTTAGAGCTTTAACTAAGAAGGCTTTCTTAAGCTTATAATCTAGCTTAAGTATTCCTTAAATCTTCTTATATTTCTCTTATCTTAATAATAAATATAATAAAATATTAGTCTTCTTATCTATATTTATATCTATAGGTATATTATAACCCTCTACTACTTTTCTTATATTAGGCTTATCTCTTTTTTCTTTTAGTAAGATTTCTTATATATATTTAAGAGGTTTATTTATATATCTTTTAACTTATTCTTCTTATAATAGATTAGTATCTAGTTTTCTAAGTTACTCTTAGAGTCTAAGTTATCCTCTAGATCTTATTATTATATTACTTAGGTCTTAAACCTATAAGTAGTAATATAAAGATATAAAAGCCTAATCCTACTAATATTATTATTAGTTATAATTTATATCTTATAGTTTTTTTTTAAATCTTATTCTAAGCTTACTCTTATCTTATATATAAATAGTTACCTAAGTATTAAGTTATAGTCTAATTATTATATTATATAAATATATAAGATTACTTATATACTACTAATATCTAGCTATATATTATTATAAACCCTAAGGATTACTTAAGACGTCCTCTTATAATTAATAATTATAAGATTCTTTTTTTCTCTAATACTAAGACTAGCTTTTCTCTAGATATTATAAGTTATAATATTAATCTTACTTATATCTATTATACTTATTACTTATATTAACTTCTAATTATTATAATTATAGATAATAACTAGTAAGTATAAGCTATTAATATAATATAATAGAATATTAACTCTAGTAGTTATATTTTATATAAGAAAGCTTATATCTATATAAAGTCCTAACTCTCTAACCTTTAGTATATTAATTTAAATCGTATTACTTAGAAGTTAATAGTAGCTAATACTTATAACTTAAGCTAGGTTTATTTAATTAAAGATAAAAGCTTATTTATATATAAGTATAATTATCTAATTTATAATAATATATTATACTTCTAGTATCTTAGCTTATAAGATATAAGGCTTATATTCTTTCTTCTTCTTAGCTTTAGTAGCCTCTAAGGTTTTATTATTATCTAAGCCTAGTTATATTAAGTTCTTAATAAGGGTTCTCTAAATACTTAAAAGCTTCCTATTATACTTAGATATCTTAATATTAATTAGTTTATATTAGTAAAATACTTACTCTAAAGTATCTAAATCTATAATTTTAGATATTAGAGTAATAAACTTAATAGTTTTCTCTAGCTTCTTAGTATTCTTTTAGATATTTATACTTAACTTAGTTTTTCTAAAGGTATTAGTAACTACTAGAGTATCTCTTAAGCTTATAAGTATAATAATAAGAGTATTAAGTATAATTTACTTAATCTTATTATTTTTACTTATTATAACTAGTTATAACTAATAATAGGAGTCTAACTCTTTTTTAAATTTAATAATTAGTATTATATACTAGAGAGTTATAATATTATCTTATATACTAATAAAGCTAATTATAATACCTTTCTTCTTATACTTATAAATCTTAGTAAGCTTATATTTACTTATCTTAATATTAATATTAGATTTGGTTTTTATATTCTTCTTAAGCTAAAGTATCTTAAATTAATTATAATAAGGAATTTTATTATTATTATAATATAAATATTACTTTTTAGTAAAAATACCTTAAGATATCTTAGCCTTCTAAAAGGATACTAAATTAGATCTTATAAGTCTAGGATATACCTAGTTATTACTTTTATCTTTATAAATAATTCTAATCTTTATATAATAAGTAAGTATTAGGTAATTACTAGAGAAGTAAAAGCGCTTATTATAATACTAATAAATATAATCTTAATCTATAGAGTTAGATTATTAATAGCTAGTCTATAGAGTACTAATATAAATACTAGTACTAGAATTTATACCTATTATATAACTCGAATTATATTTATAGTTATACGCTTCTATTATATAATATATCTTATTAACTTTTTCTTTAATATTATAATTATTATATTACTTAAGTAACTCTAGCTTATTATTATAAAACTTAATTTCTAATATATTAACTCTAGTATTACTTTTACTAGTAATAGTAGGTAGCTTACCTTTCTCTTTCTAGTACTTAATTATAATAATCTTAAAGGTAATATAATCTTCTAATAATATCTTAGCTATTATATTAATAATATTATTAATCTTATTATAATTAGGAGCCGCTTTAGAGGCTTATATCTTTATAGTTATATTACTAAGTATTATACTAAGAGTTATAATAGTTTATATAAGATTACTAACTACTAGTATAAAGAGTATAATTAAGTTAAAGGTCTTATTTAGATTATTATATAATTAGAGGTCTAGTAGCTTATTAATAATAATAATATTATTATTATCCTACTTAAGTAAGTAGGTAAGATTCTTCTTAGCTTAGGTATAAGTCTTAGTAAACTTATAAATCTTAGTAAATATAAAAATTCTTAGTTTATTATACTTAATCTTCTTCTTCTTTATAATAATAAGAATATAGTCTTTAGGAAGACTAGAGAGAAGCTTATATACTTATTTATAAGAGCTTAGTTAGCTATTACTAAGTAGTCGCTTAGAGCTTAGCTTATATATCTTTAGGAATTCTAAGATTTTAGTTATATCTTTTTTTAGATAATTAACTAAAATATTTAAGAACTTAATAATATATTAAAGTTACTTAGAATTATAATTAGCTTATTCCTCTAAGAATACTTTCTTAAAGATAATCTAATTTCTTTACTTAAAGCTATCTAATACTTTAGTATAAGAACGAACTAATAAGTAATAGTAATTAGAGTATCTAAGAACTAGCTTTATATTAGAGAGACTTTTATTAAGTATTATCCGTTTATAATATTAAATAAATTTAGTAGCTTTTATCTTCTTAAAAAGAGAAGTATTAATAGAACTAGGAGGGCGAACCTTTAAAGCGACTTATATAATTTTATATATTATCTTAGGCTAGATAACTATTTATTTTCCTTTCTTACTAGGAATACTTATACTAGGTAGGGTTCCTAAGCTTAATAAGTCTAAAGAAGATATTAAGAGCTTTCTTTTCTTCTTTTATTTTTATTTATAGGAAGGAATAAGTAAGAGAGAAGGATTAGTAATAAGAAAGCGTTCTTAAGATAATATTATAATATTAGATTAGAGCTATATAAGCTTAAGTTAAGTACTAAGCGAGTACTAAGAGAGGATTAAATAAGATAATAAGAAGTTATAAATTATAGAATAATTAGAAAAACTAAGTAAAAGTCTTTCTAGCTAAATATCTAAGACTTTTATTTTAATTAAACGTTTACCTTTTATATATATATAATATATAACTTTAAGGAATAGGTTATAAGATAAGATTAGATCCCTCTTAGTCTCGTATTATTAAAATATTAGATATAAAAGAAATAACTTAGAATTATATATATTTATTAGTATAACCTAAATAAGAAAGTCTTACTTCTAAGTTTCTATTATTTGCTTTTATTATATATTTCTAGAAGGATAAAATTAATATTATAATTAGATATAATATAAGGTTTACTTTTTTTATATTAACTTTCCTAGAAATAAGTAGCTATTACTTTATTATTTTTATACCCTTACTTTGCTAGTTATATTATACTTCTTACTTACCCTTAGACTCTTCTAAGATAATTAATTTCTTATTTAAGTATTTAAACTTAGTTTTATTTATACTCTAAAGCCTAAGTCCTAAGTTTTAGAGAGTCCTAGTATTACGTTTTCGATTAGATACTAGATAGGCGAATAACTTTAATTCTTATATACTCTTTATATTAGACTTATTATTATAGGAAACTTAGTATAAGTAGGGGGTAATTAGGATCTAAACTTAAGGATATTATCTTTTTATTAAGACGCTATTATAATAAATATAATTTTTATAATAATCTTAATAAACTAGGGGAATACTTATACTAAACTATAAGTAATATCTACTTTATAAAGTTAATTAGAAAATAAATAATAGTATAAACGATATAAATTTTATTAATTAACTAAATAAAATAAACTAAAAATAAATAAAAGGATAACTAATTAACTACTTATCTTCTTTCTAGTATAATAATATATTACTTCTCTTATCCTCTTATATTCTCTAGCTTTAAGTATAATTTATACCTACTAGTACTAACTAGGAGCTCCTTTATTATAGCCTAAGCTTTTAGTAAGATCTCGCCTAGTCTAATATAACTACTTACTTTATACTTGTACTAAGGTTAAGGTTATTTCTTAAAACTATTATTTATAAATAAAAATACTAGAGCCTTATATCCTTTTAGTCTCTAACTTTTAAGGTCTCCTTAATATCTATTATTATAATATTCCTTTTAATCCTCCTCTAACTCTAGATATTATATCTTTCGCCTAGACTAAGACTTATAAAAATATACCTTTATTATTCTAATAGTAATCTTAATACTCCTAGTAATATACGTATCTACGTATCTCTAGATAACCTCTAAAGTTATATATTCTTATAGTTATAATTATCTCTTATCCTTTATAAGTTCTTAATCCTCCTAACGTTCCTATTATTCTAGTTATTTTATCTTCCTAAGGATTTTAACCTTCGTATTATTATATTATTCTAATTATCGCCTATTATTTATTATAAGTTCCTAATCTCTTAAGTACTCTAGTATTATCCTTTATATTTACTATTAAGTATCTAGCTTATAGAATAACTTAGATCGATATCTTATATATTTGATAATCAATTATATTTATAGGTTTTAACGTCTCTAGCTACTTCTACTAGTAATTATATAATTATATTCTAAGTACTCTAAGAGCTTAGTCTATTATTAAAGGTTAATACTAAATAAGCTTATTATATTAATACTATAAGTTGCGATCTAGTTTATATTTATTATTATTTAAAGTCCCTACGTAGGTTACTAATATAATAGGGTAATAAATATTAGGGCGTATCCGAATCTATAATACTATAAATGTAACTAGTAACTAATATAATATATATAACTATATATAAGGTATATTTAGTAATCGAATTAATAGTTATAAAGGTAGGAGGTAAAAGAAGTAGTTAATTAACTATAGTAGTAAAATATAAATAATAATATATAGCTCTTAGAGTACTTAAAGAGTACTTGCAAAGCCCTTATATAATAGTGCCTAAGGTAGTAATAACTCCTTACAAAAGTAAAAAAAGTAATAAAATCGAGTATATAACCCTATTATATTAGTAGAAAACTTTTTTATAAGTAATAAAAAGGCGATTATAATAAATCTTTTATTTTAGGTACCTAAAATAATTAAGAATAATAAAGATTCGAATTAATTATAATTATTAGGTTTTACTTTTATATAATCGGATAATTTAATATAAGATATAATAATTCTAAAGGATAATAAAAGATTTTAATAAGCTTTTATAATAATATAATATAAAGTTTCTTAGTCCTTAATTTTTTTACTTTTTAAATTAATTAAAGAAAAAATAGATTTTTTATATCTTAGATTATTAGTTAAAAGATAATAAACTTTATAATAATAAAAAACCCCGATTTATAATAGATTATTATAAGATTAATATAATAAGTAATATATTTTATATAATTATAAAAGTTATTTTTCTTTAAAATTAAATAAATACTAATAAATTTATAACTTTAGTAATAAATTTTCTTAATAAATATAATTATATAACTAAAAAGCTAGAAATTATTTTATTTTATTTTATAATTTATAAAATAATTCTAAGTTAAGGTCAGTTAATTATTTAAATAATTATATTTTTTATTATTAAGAAATATTACTTAGTAATTATAATATTTCTAATATTTAATTCGAATTTATAAGAATAAATTTTTACTCGAACTTTAATTAAAGTTTTAAGTATAAGCTAGAATATTTTATTAATAAGTAATATAATTATTTCTTATATTTTTACTTACTTAGTTATAAATAAATTCTTATTTTTCGTATTTATTATTTTATAATCTTATAATTATTTATTTTTATCTAAACTTTATTCTAAGTAAAAATAATAAGAAATAAGATATTTAAGTAACTAATATTAGTTATAAGAATTTCGAGAAATTCTTTTATTAATTATTATTATTACTTTTATCTTAAATTATTACTTTTATCTTAAATTATTATTTTTATCTTAGATTATTACTTTTATCTTAAATTATTATTTTTACCTTAAATTATTACTTTTACTTATTTAGAATTATATTATTAATCTACTAGATTTTAACTAAAATATCTTCTTTTACTTCTAAGTTTACTAATAATCTTTTAATTAAACTTACTTAAATTAAGAAAAAAAAGAGTTATTTTTATTTTAATAATAATTCTAGAGAAAGTTTTTTATTTTAGTAAAATAATATTAACTAGGTTTAGAATAATATATTTTAAAGTAATAATATAAAATAAGATTCTTCTAAAAGAATCTTAAAATCCTAGATCTTATTTTTTAAAGCTATAAATTATTATTCTAGGTTATTTATAGTTATTTATAAACTTTATTTTATATAACTTATTTATCTAAGTCTAAGAAATACTAGTATTATTATTTTTCTAAATTATTTAAAGTCTTTAAAATATAAGAAGAAAACTAACTTATTAAGATAACCTTTAATTAAGTATATTTTCTAAAACTAGATATATTTTTTTTTAATTAATATAAGATTAATATAAAATCTAGATTTTCTTATTAACTTATTATTTATATTAAAGATATCTATTATTATAGCTATTATATATAAGATATTATAAGAGTTTCTAGTAAAACTTATATTAAGTTTAAAGCTTTCGTTTTATTATATAAAAAACCTTATATTTTATAAATTTTTTTTTATACTTAATAATAAGTTTAAGATATTATTAGCTAAAATTTTACGTACTAATATTATAATACGTATATATAAGATTAAATAACTTTTATTTTATAATTAGGTTTTAAAATCTAAAATATTAATTATATTAGATTATTAATTAAGTTAAACTTATATATTCTTTCTAGGTATTATAATTATATTTATTAACTCTAAATAAGTTCTTTAATATTCTCTTATTAGATTTAAATATCTAAGGGGTTCTTATTCTAGTAAAATACTTATAAAAACTATTATAAAAATTTTATAGAAATTTAATATTAAAGATAATATTATTATTATAATAACTAATAATACTAGTAATAATATTATATTAGTAAAAGAGTTAAATAATACTTTTAATCTTTTAACTTTACTAGGTATTATATTTTTATAAAAAATTACTAGAATTTCTTACTTAGCTTATATTATTTAATTTACTCTTAATAATCTCCTTAGTATTATTCGTATTAAACTAATAAATAATAATATTATTTAATCTTAAAAAAAAGAAGATAATAATATTTTTTAAGAGCTAAATAAAATAAATATTACTTATATTCTAATAACTTTAGCTAAAATATATTATATTAAACTAAGTTATATAATAATCTTATATTAATTAATATTAGATAAGATATCTTATTATCTTTATTAATTTAAGTAGCTATTAAATTAAAGAATTTAATAAGATTTAAAAGAGAATTATCTAAGAAAATAATTTGTTAATAACTAAATAGATTTTATAACTAATTTAAGATATTTTTACCTAATAGAATTCTACTTATATTATACTTATTTGAGTTTTATACCTCTAAGAAATAATTAATAAGTTTACTTATATTAATTAATATATTATCTATTATTTAAATAAAAATAAATAATCTTAGATTAAATATCTTATTAATCTTATAAAATTATTTAATTATTTAACTAATATTATTAGTCGAGCTAAAAACCTATCTTATAGCTTTATTTTTAGTATATATAATAAGCTTTTTAAATATCTTAAAAATATATTATTAAAACTTAAAAGTAAAATATTTATTTAATTTTTATATATTATATAAATTATACCTATAATATAAGATATTAATATAATATTAATAAAACTTTATAAATATTATTAAGAAACCTATATAAATCTTAGGAGTATTTATATAATTTATATAATCTTAATTTTTTCTTATAAAACTAAATCTTTTTAGGAAGATCTAAGTTTTATAATAAATAAAAAAGATTAGATTTATTATTATAAAGAATAATTTAAGCGGTTATTTAAAGCTAAATATAAAATAATATATAAAAGCTTAATTAAGTAAATAAGTTTATAAAGCTTAAATATTACCTTTAAACTTATAAATAACTTATTTTTACTTTTTATATTAAATAAGAATAAAAAAGATAAGATAAGCTTATTATCTAAAGCTAATTAATACTTAATAAAAGATAAATTTCCTTACTTATAATTAATATATTTTTATAATAATTAATATTAATCTTAAGATAATTATTATTAATCTTAAGTCTCTTAAATTTTAATTTATATAAAAGACTAAGCTTCTTATTTTAGCTAAAATAATATAAGACTTTCTTTATATTTAAGTTACTAGTATTAATCTAAAATATATATTTAATATTATCTAGGATATTTATTATTATTATTATATTAGACTAAGCCCTAAGATTATATTAGTTATTATTATTTATAATTATTATAATTAGACTTATAATAATATACTAAAGATAAATAATACTTTTAATATATTAGCTTTTATAATAAATATATAAGGCTTAATCTCTAATAAAATTTTAAAAAAAGAGAATTAAAGATTAAAAGATATAATTATAAAAATAATTATAACTTATATTAATAATAAAAAGGATATTTCTAATACTCTAAAATAAGCTCTTAGGACTAAAAGAATATTAATACGAACCTATTAAGCCTAGTATCTAAATAATATATTTTCTTTTATTTAAAAAAGCTATATTTTTAAGATAAAATATTAAGCTAATATAAAGATAAAATAATATCCTAATATATTTGATTTACTAGATTTTCCTAATAATTTAGAAAAACTAAGGTTACCTAAGACTAGTAATTTTTTATTATTATTATTAAATAAGTATTAGAGATATTCTAAACTATTAAGTAATAAGACTAAAACTCTAAGAATATATACTTATTATATCTAGTTATAATAATCTTATAATAATTAAAGTTTTATTACTCGCTTTTCTATTACTTTTATTAAGTCTTAAGAATCTTTCTTAAGATTACTAAAATTATATAAATTACCTATAGGTTTTATAGGTAGGTTTTTTTTTTTAAAAATAACCTGTAGGTTTTTTTAAAATAAGAAAACCTACCTATAGGGTCTTATAAGACGGGTAGGTAATAGGTAATAGGTACCTATACCGAAGTCTAGATAAAGAGGGAGGAAGGGTTAGTCGATATATTATCAAGCAGGTAGGGAAACCTCGATTGAATTTATACTATAAGATTGCAAATTAAGAAACGGAGATTCCTAGGCAACTGTCTATTGTTTTTCGCGTGAGACTCAGCCTCATCATAAATCCGTGGGTTTTGACGCAATTGCACCTCCATGATTATCGGGCTGAACAGGCATTTCTCGTTCCATCCAATCATATGAAGACCGAAAAGCCGGGGCGATAGGGAGGCGAGAGTTAAATCCGCTGAGCGGAACATCATTTTTCCTATGGCCGTCAGCGCGCATCTCCTGCTTTTTCCGGCAAACTATCGAGATGTTGACCATCAATCAGGTGGAAGCAAATTAGTAAGTACAGTTCTTAGAATGGAGTTTCAAATGTAGATTAACCATTTATTTTGTGATAGTAGTGGCACAAAGTAGGTAATAATCTAGAGAGTTACATTCAAGCCCTGCCCTGTAATTTATCTTCCCCGTAAGCAATAATCGAACCAAGACCTCGCGTAATTTATAGAATGTCGCGAGAAAATGTTGTTTTTACAGAGGATAGAATCGTTTATGCTATAGTTGAATAATACGCTTGTTTGTAGATTCTAATTTCCTATTTTCAGAGCATTTAATTGCTCGCTTAATATATTCAAGTACTTAGCAGCGTCGTGCTTTCAAGTTCTGACGAAACCCACCACTCCGAGTTTTACCTCTACTTTTATAAATGGCTCTTCTATGTTAGTTGATGTCTTCTTAAAAGGTTACTTAATTCAACTTCCACAAGAATATCATAATTCTGGAATGTCATTTGTGATTTATTTTCTACGTGCCAAGGAAACATACGCAGGCTAGCGGTAGACTTTATTTTACGCATGGTTGGTTTTTGGTCTCTATTAAAGATTTTTAAGGTTATCTGGTGTATTTATAGCTGTTAATAGTAATGGAACATATGTATTAAGGAATTTGACTGTGAGAATGTAAATGACTTTTTGAAAATTCTTTTCTTCTGCGTATTATACTAGTTCTGCTCGCATTTTAGGAAACATATAGTGTGAACTACTAATGTTACCTGTATTATTTGGCAGTGTAATAGGAAATATAAATTAAGGAACACTTCTCAGTTAAGCCTGATTCGTTTATCTATTTATCCTTTGTGCTATTCACTTGCACTTTCATCCTTTACAAAACTAGGAAAGGCAAAGATTTGTTCTTTTATTATGAAGCCAGTAAGTAGAATATGGAATTTAACTCCTTCTGAAATATTGCAAAGAAAAAGTAAAATCATTGGAAAGATAAGCTAATCATTCTTCAGGTTCTGAATCCTCGTCGGAATACCAACATTCATCATCTTCCAACTCTTTATTAACGTCCGAATCTTCATCTGGCCAGCTTCCTGGCATGTCCAGGTTGTTCTTTTGCCATTCATACTTGCTCCAGTCTATGGGCTCATAGACGAAATCACCCGCAGTTTTGACTTTGACATGCCACCAGAATTCGCAAAGCCTCGGCGGGAGATGGTTGTCGTCCCATAAGTCAAACGACTCATCGTGGATCGTGCTATCATCCCATTCATAGACACCCCAGCCTCGCGGATCAATCTTGAAATTTTGAAGACCACAATTTGATTGTGCTTTCTTTCTATTCATCAGCGTTAATTCCCGCTTTTCATACTCCTCCAGATTAATATCACTATCCTTGAGTATTTCCAGCCATTTCTGTATGAGTTTTCGCCGGTGTCGCTTGCCATAAGGTTGATTATTTCCCCTAAAGTAAACCCGTGGTACATACTGGCGCCGTAAAAACATCACAAGGGGCGTGTCACCCTCAACGCTCGTTGCATAGATATCTGCTCCTGATTTGACAAGGCTCCTCGCCATATCAAACCATCGCTCAACACCAACATGGGAATCGCGATATATGTCGTCGCAGTTGCCTAGTACGTGATGCAGAATAGTATTCCCTCTTACATCTCTTTGTAGCGAAACCTCGGCATCAATCCTTTGGTCGGGTAGGCATTGTAACACGTAATCAAGTTTGTATTGAGACTGCCAGGCTTCAAGCCCGGGTCCTTGAATACAAAATGCCCAAAGGGGCTGCTTTAAGTGTGTGCGTAGTCCAATCGAGCTGCTATATTGGAACAGCCACTTGAGGGTAGAAGGTGGCCCACAATAGTTTCCAAATATACTGCCTTCAGATTGGAGGTTAGTATATAGTGAATCATCATTGTCGACGTTTAGAAGCAATCTAAAGATCTTAAGATACTCGTCCTCTGAAACAACATCGCTAGTTACGGCAGTGAAGTAACAATTCGGAAATGGAGTGATATGTCGAGTTTCATAGAAAAGCGTGCTACTCATGAATATGAACCACTCCAATAAAGTGCTATATCTCATGTTATATAATTAAATACGTGTTTGATCAGGATATGGGCTTACAGTTTTCTGGAGAAAACATCAAAATACTGGTTCAAGTACGTTCGAGCACCGTTCTGAAGCATGAATTCAACAACATCAGACCTGCCTCTAGTAATCGCATGCTAGGAAGCCGTGTCAGGGTAGATAATATGAATAAAGATAGATGTACAAACTAGTAGAGCTGGATAGCCAAATTGATCTACATCAAAAATCGAGGCAGAACCAGTGGATAACAGACGTTGAAGCTTTTTTACATCCCCAGATCTTGAGTATTTAAAAATTGGTGATTGTGTTGGAATTATATTGTAAGTCGTGCATCCGAAATTGAATGTATTGGCTGCCGTTATAATGCGCATCTGGAATTTCCAAGCAAAAAGCCATGGCTTCAGGGTAATGATAGAACAATTCTCCCTTGCATCGTCTTTGATACTTGTGGATTTGGAGTCTTCAGATTTAACTCTGATGGCTTGCTCGTGTACAACGGAGGCAAGCGGCAGGTACCAGGTGGAAGTCTTCCTCTTACGTGTTATCCATCTTTCGGTGACTGCACCCCAGTCGACAGTCTGACTGGTCGTTTTCACATCATCGAACTTGTCAGCAGAATTGGTACTAGAGATTTGGCACGTTGATAACTGCTGTATAGATAGCTGTGTAATTTGTGATTTTATGTGAGCCATATCTCGCTTCATTTCGTTGAACGAATCTTGCTGGGAGAGCCTGTACAGTATCCAGTTAATAGACAATAGGCGAGAAGAGGTTTTAAAGCTACTAACATAGTATGGCATTGGACAGCCAACATGAGCGAACTCTTACAAGCTTGAACTCGACTTTGGTAGCTAGCAAGTTTGCTTTTTCTGATATTGACTTTGAACAATACGTTAATCTTCCCGCCTCTGAAGTCGCGATTGAGATCTTCCGCCAGCAAATTGAGCTCCTTGGTGCTTTCTTGACATTGCATGCGGCTCCATTCAAAAGCCATCTGCACTGGCTGCGAGCATACAGGATTCTGGGCAATGCTCATATAAATCTGCTGCAATAAGCGACCCAGATTCTCAACGTCGTTTAAAGTGTAGTGGATTTCATCAGGCACCTCTTTGACCGAGTCAAAAAGGCTCTTCAGCTTCATGGATGTTTCGACGAGTTGTAAGCAGAGTGACACGACGCCGAAAGCGCTGGCAGCCACTGCGAGGACCTCAGCCATGGTGGCCTGGAGGGGTTGAGTGATGAGTAGATTAGTGAACAAAGGTTTTCAGAAGAAAAGTGCGAGTTATATTACATGCTTGTGCTCAGCCTGGTCGTCTGCCTGCGGTCGGTGGGCATGGTGGCTGTGATCCAGTATTGTTCAACTGAGTAGCATGCTGACTTACACAGCCTCGCTTACCCTGGCCATGTTCCTTTAACGGCTAGCGCTAGCGACATGTTCTACGGTAGGATAAGAGCCACTAGTAAAAATCCAATAAATAATCCTAATAAACATTCTGGCAGGATAAGGTGACATATAAAACATGCAAGGAATCAAAATCAAGAGGTAAAAGACCACACCCCAAAAGTCAATGGCAAAAGCTGTTATCAGAAGTATTCCGGTTGTCATCCTCGCAGTTCCCTTGCTAGGAGATGGGAAATATAGAGGGACGAGGGGGAAGAGAGAGAATTAAAATGGAAAGAAAAGAAGTCTAATGTCAAATTCGGAAGATACTTCAACATTGGCGACGTCTTGCTTGTCTTTCTAAATAGGCGGAGCGGTAATCGTATAGTCAGTTAAGGCACGTTCGGATCGTAAGGGTTCTATGGTTATATACCCGGCTGTATATTCACCATTGAGCATACAGGCCATATACGGTCATGAATCTTCTCAGGTGGGCTATTATGCTGACAGTTATGAATCCTTTAGAAATTTCTCAGAAATGAATTTACTTGCATTCTCTTCTTGGATTTTATAGCGAAAGCTCTCGAGGAACAGCAAACTTGTAGCTTGAAGAACCAAATGACGACAATCTAGGACGCCCTCCGAGTAGACCAGGAAGGGTTGTTCAGCTAAAAGAAATAGCTTTAAGAATATGGACATCCGGAAGAGAAGTTCAGAGTGATTGATTTATTACATGATAATACACGTTTTGAGAGATCTTGGTAGATGCTATTATGCAGATAAAACTCTCCATCCCATCCTGTCCCATCCCACCCACCAACCCGTAAACGCCAGACCCCGATCTTCTCAGGCCCTTATAAGCAAGGTCCAAATGCCTTAACCTGCCCATACAACCCAAACTAGACAGCACCTCCTAGCCCATCCTCATCAGCAGAGAAACGGTAACCCAGTCCCATTCGCAACACCACGAAGCCCAGCTCTCCTCCACGCCTTATAGCCACCAATAACGTCCGTAGCACCGAGGAGGCCCAACTCCTGCAGGGCCCTAGCGGCGAGGGAGCTAGTATAACCCTCAGAGCAAAAGATGACGATCCTCAGATCATAGCGATCAGCCATGGGCAACCTACTATCAGCGCGAGGATCAAACCTCCACTCGAGGACATTCCGCTCGATGATGAGCGCGCCCTCTATTGTGCCTTCATCACGGCGCTGGCCGACGGGCCGGATGTCGACGAGCACTGCAGGCGGCGCGTTCTCAGACGGCGAGGGTGAAGTGAGGAGTGTGTATGCTTCGAGCGGCGTCAGCCGTCGCAGGTGAGAGCGTGCGTTGGCTAGCACTTCGTGGATGGATTTCGAACCTGCGGGCGCTTTGTATGGATCTGCTTCTTCGCGTTTGCTCTCGAAAGTGCCCTCCGCCGTGGTGGTGTTCGGAGTCAGGTCTGTCCAGGGAACTGCGGGTGGAGGTCGGAAGTGAGGGATCGTTTGCGAGGCCCAGACTTTCTTGAGACAGTGTTCGTAGTCTTCGACGACGGGTGATGCGGGATGTTGAGGCTGCGGTTTGGTATCCATTCTGGATTATGATCTGCAGGTTCTCTGCGGACCGTCGTCGTGGCTGCAAGGTCCTATCAGCAACATCGTGGAGGTAAGACGTGACTCAGTCGTCAAAGCTCATCATGACAATCATATCGCGATAAGATAAGATCCCCCACATTAGAAGGAGCAGAAAAAAGTCTTCGGATCTAATCTAATCTAAGCGGGGTCAAATCTCAAATCTCATCGCAGCATCTTTCCAACGTCGCGACCGAAGAAAAAAAAATTACCTCTCGCGACCAGACGCTCTTTGCCCTCGCGCCCAACACCAGACGCACACCATGAAGGTCCTGACGTTGAACTTCCTCACCTGCGCCGTGAAGGCCTGCAAATCCAGCAGCGATTCGTACCCCCTCCACCCGAAAGACTGCGAGCTCGTGAGCGACGAGCTACCGGCCAACAGTGCGCTGATCACGAATATCCTGCCACGGATCGACTGGAAGGCTTTGAGTACGACTGCTTCCGAGGTACATTCATGCTCCCCCACATCTCCGCTCTTCTCTTCCCTCACTGACAGTAAAAAATAGTTGGGATTCCCTACCCTCCCCTCCGCACCACCCACGCCCGAAGACCTCGAGAAGGACGAGAAAATGATGAAGGAGCTGCATACGCTGTTGCTGGAGACGCAGATCTCTGAGGGCAAGCTGGTGTGTGGGAACTGTGGGCATGAGTATGCCGTGAAGGAGGGCATTGCGAATTTCTTGTTGCCGAATCATTTGGTGTGATTGAATTGATGAGAGTGTGCGAGGGAGCGAGAAAGGAAAGGAGAGAGAGTATTATGGAGAGCTATGATCGATTCGGTTAAACTGACGAGGTAGCATCGGAGTTAAGGAGGAAATAGAAAGTCGAGGGGAGGGCATTGTCAAAAACCAACTCTGCTAGGAGATGGAGAGGCGGGGGAGAGATGGCGTTGGGAGTTTGTGCAGCATTATAAGAATGAGGATACCCTTATTTAAATGTGCCAGACACCACTTTCAAATGAAAGAGTCTACAATTTATTCCCTTGAGGCTGAAGACATCAGTCTGGTAATGGTCCTGGAGGGTGAAAATACATACCACTGCTATCCACCCACATACTTGCAAGCAGGCTTCACAAAAAAAAAAAAAAAAAGATATACGCTAAAGAATTCACATCACATCAGATGAGCTACCGATAAAAATCCAGAACGGAATAAGTCTCTATTCTCCTATTCCATTCCTATTCCATCCCTTCGTGACAGACAGTCGACACGTCCGTCGCTTGCAAGCCTGCCAAAGACCTTTTGGTTCAAATACTCATACAAACAGTCCTACTATGTTCATTCTGCTGCCTCTCCAAGCAGTGATTAACCTGATAACATAACTTGTAACGCCGCCACAAAAACTCGGTTGAAATGAGTACATCTTTTGATTTGCCCCGCCATCCGGTATGCAACAAGCGCGTTGAAAAAGAAGAGAAGCCTCCAACCCCGGCACCCAAATGCAACAATAGTGACCATAGATGTGAAGACAGTAAGGAAAGTTGGCGTGAATTAATTGAGAAATCCTTTACACGCCGCCGTTCCGCAAAGACATGGGATACGGTCAGTGGCACCAATTTCACGCTCAAATTTATAATCGTATGTGAGCTCCTCATCTATATCAATGTTAGCAAAAGCTGCCGTTTGTGGACGAGAAGCAAGACTTACTTTGTGCGATATCCCTCAAGGCGTAGATGACAATTCTCTTGCTCTTCTCGACTGTGATGATCTTTGCTGTACAGTTGGGCATACAACTGTGATTGATGAATCTTGCGATTCCACCTTTCTTGGTAGCATCTACAACAGTATTGTCATCAATGCGGAAGAGGTAACTGCTACCTATCCCTGACTTGAGATAATGACCCTCTCGAAGATCCGCGACTTGCTGTCTGACCTTTTCACCAACATATTCGATGATCATGTCATTCATTGGGATGTTCTCCATGGCATACAAGCCCCAGTTGTGAATCGCAGATCTAGCAAACTTGACAAGTTTCTTGCGTTTCTTCAGCTGGTTGAACTTCAAGAGATCTGCGTCAGCACCAAGAGCCTTCTTCTGATCGTTGAGATCAGCCACGAATCGGCGACTGTTGACACGATTGGCTCGAGAGTTCCCTTTGGCGGCGAGTTTCTCAGCAGCAGCCTTAGCAGCTTCAGCAGCTTCAACCATGAGGTCCTTGCCTTCCTTCTTGGCGTTGGCGACGCGTTCTTCCCGAGCTTTCTGAACCTTGATACGATGTGGTAAGTATTTAGACTTTTCAGAATTCAGAATCTTGTAAGTGCCTTCAGTTCGGGCACAGCCAGACGCGTTTGGTACATAATATCCTTCCACAGTCGTGTCAGAAGTGACGAGACCTCGATATCCATTCCGATTGAGTGCCTTCATATCCTCTTGCTTCCAAGCGAACGTTGGCACACTTTCGTTGATGGCAGAATGCTTTGACTCTTGTGCAGTGCATCTAGCCCATGCTGCTAAGTCCTCATCGTCCAGTAGCAGACTCTTGAAACCAGCGATATCAGCAACGTTCTCCGGGTGATCTGCGATTACTGGTTGAGGCATGGGACGTGATCGACCCCATTCGACAGAAGTCTCGACAGGCACAGTTTCTACGATAAATTCGGAATCATCCACCTCACCATCGCTGGCGTCTTGGACATCGTTCATGATATTGTCGACAATCTTTTGTTGTTGTCTTTTGAGTGCTTCGCGTTCCTCGAAGATTTGTTTCTTGGACTTCTTTCTCTTTGCTGACTTTGCGGCTTTCTTCTTTGCGATTCTTGTAGCATCAGAATCCCCGGCCTCGCTATCGGCAAGTGCAGATACATCGCGCATCGGTGTATCTTCAGGAGTAGAAACATCAGCCAAGGGAAACTCGCGCTCGATCTTATCGGCAGCAACACCAAAAAGCTCTTCGTCGGATTTCTTCTGGCGCTTGAGAGCAGCTTCAACCTGCAGGTCGAGCTTTCTCTTTTTGCTTGGGATGACACGCTCATTAGAATTAAAGTTAGCCTCGCTCATAGAATCTTCATCACGTGTATCTGTCGATTCTTCGCGTACTTTCCGTCTCCTAGTGACAATATCGCTTTCGGTGTCCGAGGCTTCGTCATCTGAAGTAATACGACTTCGAGAACGCGAATCTGGTTCCTCTGTGTCTTGAATTCTCGAACGATTTTCAGTTTCACTGTCGGAATCCTCATCGTCACTGTGTATCAAACGATGATGTAGCGAGCGTACCCAGCTCTTCTTTGGTGGACGAGCTCGAGCAAAGGGGTCTGTAAAGCCGACATTCTGTTTCTTGCCCTTCTTGATCTTTCGGATTCGAGGAAGTGCTTTCACATTGAGACGACCAGTTCCACGATTATCCATGCTGTCAGCACGGGAATCTGGTGTACCAATGAAAGGACTTTCATCTCCTGGTTCGTCCCGAATCAGCGTTAACTTGATGTCTGAAGGATCAGATATGTTAAGTTTCCGACGTTTGGCGACATGATTTGCTGGATCTAAAAATTCGTGGAGCATCGGAGCAGCTATCTTGGTTTTGATGTTGCGAAAGAGCTGATCTTTTAGCTCTCGTCGGATGACTTCTATCGCTTCTTTTGCTGGATCGAAATTCCTTGCCCGTTCTTTCTTCTCTTCCTCGAAATCCGCTTCCTCTTCCTTGCGTCGAGCTACTTCATCCGCCTTATCTCTTTGCTCAAAGGCCTTTCTATCAGGACTTCTGCTACGCCGACGCTCGTCATTTCCACCATGTGACAGAGATGACTTTCTATGGAACCCCTGCGTGCCGTATAGGTACTTCTTCATGATCATTTCGTATGTGAAGAATGGGGTTAGGTTAACTGCTCTGTAGCATCTTTCTAGCTCCATACGTCCTTGTGCCCCAACAGGAAAAGTTATGTAGTACCCAGAATAATCCGCGCGAACGTCATCATAGAAGAATTGTCGGATCCTTTTCTTCATGTGCACAATGGTTGTAGGTAGCACAGGGACACTGTCCTTGCTAACGAAAAGATACGGCTGGCTTGGAAGTTGCGCAGAAATAGGTTGGTCTTCAATAAGAGTCAACACCCTTGGCTTCGTTGGAATAAGGGGGGATGCTGGGCCAATTGGCGCAATCAAAGGTCGCATCGATGGTCGCATAGCTGCTGGACCTTTTGGGGCTGTCGGCGGATTCCATGGTATAGTGTCTTTTGGCTTGGGAGCGGTAGGAGGTTTCGGGGCTTGCGTGATAGGAGCGACTTTCTGTGTCTGGATTACTGCCTCCAATCTGCGGCGGCTTTTTACCCCATCAGGATCGAATTCAACCTTTATGTTTGTGGTTCCAACCCGATGGCCATTGCCAACTTTGACCGCCCTTCTTGCAGCTTCAATTGCAGAGACAAATCTAGCCCCTTTGATTATTTTACTATCTTTGTACCGAAAGGTTCCAAAACCAAGACAGCTTCCAGTATCAGGATGGAGTTTATTACTACTCTCAGCAATGTCACCAAATCCAGAGAAATACGAAGAGAGATTTGCAAAATTGAACAATGGGTCATATCCAGTCACCAAAACCTGGGTTGGCGGGCCTGAGCCTATGGATGTCTTCGGGTCGTATGTATATGGTTTAAGCAGATAAGGTGAATGGCGGAGACGAGATTTTGGCTTGTGAAAATCCACATTGATATATGCCAATCGTCCACCTTTTGACAATCTTGGGTCCGCTGGGGGAGCGTCATCTTCCTGCAAAGCAATTAGCCAAACATTCTCACAAGCAAGATGACGCTCCCCCAGTTTATGTTTATACGTACCAAACCAAACTCCTTGTATACCGCTTTCGCCTTCTTCTTCTCATTCGATGTCAAGGTGCGATTGAGTAGAGGATCGTATGTACATATTAATCCTTTCACAGACTTTGCAGGATCTCGAATAGGGATTCGCGGGTCTTTTTGTATCAATGTTGCAGTGGTAGGCTGTGACGCAATTGTGACGGTCTTGTCGGAATCTATCTCACTAGAGACTGCGGTCTGAACACCTTGCTTTGGATGGCGTGGACTTGCAATTCGCGTAGGGGAAGAATCGGCATTCGTCAGAGGCGTCAGGTTATTCATATTTCCAGATCCACCAGTCGATGTGCTTTGCTGTAGGGGAGCACTGAACACAGAGGAGACGGCGCTTGTGTGTGAACTCGCTGAGCCAACGCCATTGAGTAGATCGCCCTGCACGGATTCGATGTCTTCTGCTGTCGGCAGCGGAGGAGGTTCCTGGCCATTGATATGGCTGTCCCCTGACTGGAGGGAGGGGTTTGTGGGATCAGCGCAAGACTCTGGAGGATTGAGACCTTTGACGTCAGCAACTGGAAGGATAGATGGAGAATCCAGGTGCTGTGATTTGGACTTCTCCCTTTCTTTCGCCTTGTCCTTGGCGGCTCGAGGGGCAGTTGGGAAAAACTGCGCAAAGCTCGCCCCAGACGCGCGAGACATCTTGAGACTGAGATGTTTCTACCACTCCTTTCTCTTGCCAACCATCATCTCTGTTCACAGATTCAGTGGGAAACGGCATGCATCGAATATGGGAGGCGGGAAGCCAGATACGCGCAAAGGGCTCGCAGATCCCACCACGCGACTCCGACCGAGGAAGAGGTGCGGCGGTGATGGTGTATGAGGAGGGGGAGAGTTGAAAGAGCTTGCGGATGAGTCGCGCAGAAGATGAGAGTGAGATCAGTGGTAGAGGAGGAGGGGCTTTTGGATGTGCGGAGATTGAGGATGTGAGGTTGGCGCTGCCGTTACAAGGAGTTCAGGTCTGGAAGATTGAGGTTCGGTCTGCTTCGCGCTTTGCGCTACCTTAGTACGCTAGCCTATTTTAAGGAGCATTCCTGACTGTATCGCAATGGAAACCCAGCTGAGCCCCTTGTTTTCAGACAAACTCTACATTTCTTTCTACTTCAAGTGCACGCTTGAATTTTACCTTTCTCAAAAATACACAAACCCCCAGTGACGGTGTGAGGGCAGCGTGACTAGAACATCAAGTGACAACAAATGCCAGCGGTCTTCATTGCGTCACTGGAAGCGAGTTTTGACGCCAAAGTTTCGCGAAATTTAGATTGATACTCGAATATGTTTTCATGCGATGAAAAGCTGAGAATAAACCATTTCTGAAATCAGTATTAACAGCTCGAAGGTATTATTTTCCTTGGTCTCTAAAACAAAAGAGACGGCGAACAAATTTGGTAAAAGTCACAACACCTACTAGGTAGGTAGTTACTAGTGGTCTTGCGTTTAGTAAATGCAGTAATCTTTAATTGTCTAAGGTAAACTCATGATTGAGGTGATAGAATTCAGAATCGTTTAATGCTCTGTGTAAATGTCACGGTACAACCATTCCGCAGGAGTATATCAGAAAGGATTGGAACATGCTACTAAGTATATATAGTCACGTGAGGCACGTCTGACATGGTTTGGTCAGTAACTTCCAAGTTGCGAGCCAAAACTAAGATATAAAATACTAATACCAAGTGTTTTCACAAGGGAAAGCAAGTACATGCAATGTGAATGTTGGTTACGATTGTAATCTAAACATTATTTCTACAACACAATAAACACCAACCCTGACTAGGGAACTGTAGATCCAAAGCTGTTGGGATTTCCCATAACCATAACGCCATGCTTCTGTAATATCACAAGTACACAAGTACACAAGCAACAAACCCCTTGCCATGATAAGAATCAACCAGAAGATAATATTGAAAGGGCATCAATGTCGTTCTCATCCACTGATATAAAGCGTTTAAGAGCCCAAAGACAGAACAAATTCCTCCTCATCATCGTCTTCGTCAGCTCTTCTCAAACATTCAGGTAGAGCACCTCTAAGACCTGGTTCTAACTCGTCATCATCCAGATCAAATGCAGTCAGAAGCTTAAGGCGGCTCCATTCATCACTTCCAACCTCTGCTGATCTCCGGGCAAATCGAGCAGGAGTAATTGTGACGTCTGAATCCTGAGAGAGGTTGCTGATAGATCTTGGCATTGTAGTAGCAGCTGGCTTTGTAAAGATATCTGAAACATGCCCGTTGCTCTTGCTGACCGCACTAGAGGCAGAGCGTCCTTTGGTATAACCGATAGTACTCTTAGATGCTGCGGTTGCTGCGGTATGACGCATAGTGGATGTTGGCGCAGGAGGAACGACCTTTTTGTTGCGAGCCAGGAATGATGTAGTAGGTTTTGGCTGAGAAGATCTCACAGGAATTGTAGGAGTCCGGGAGGGTGCTGAGAGCGCAGAGGCGGCATTTCTGGAATTGATGGTACCAGGACCTCTTGACGATAACGCAGCATTCTTCTTTGTCTGATGAGCGATCTGAGCTTTGCGTTGAACGTCCGATTCCTTCTTTCTGATATGGCGAAATGTTTCTGGTACATCACCAACAGTCCAATCATCCTCCTCAACTGCTCTGAGAATCCGCTCGTCACCTTCCTTCAAGGCCTTTGCTAGTCTGGCTTCAAATTCCTTGTCTTTGATCGAAACTCCATTCTCGTCCACTGGGTTATGATAACGATCATACCATCCACGCATGCGATTTTCAGGCTTGAGGGCACTATAGTTGAGGCAACCATCCGGGAAGTCTTCAGACTGATATGGGAGATCCTTTGGCTTTGGTGGCGCGTATTCAACATCTCTATCCTCCAATGGATCTGGGTCGTCCCCATGAATATCCAACTTCACAGTCTGGGTGACTTTTGGCTTGGGACGTCGGGCGCTTGTCTGCTTTTGCTGGGTCTTGTCAAGGTCTTTCTCGGGCGCAGGGCCTGCTGGGGTCTGGAAGGCTTTGGTTTTCGCATTTGTGGTCTTCATCCCAAGGGGAGCGCGAGTTCTTGGACCTAAAAGCGCGTCAGTTGAGATCATCCTTCATCCTTCAAACAACCAGAGGAGTGCCAACCCATGGGTGTCACGAATGCATTCTTGTCGAGGCCTTTTCCCTTGGTCCCCAGAACAGACTTTCCTCCAAAAGGAACGGGCGCGTTTTCATCGTGAATCGGAAGCTTTAATGGCGTTTTGGGAAATCGGTTTCCAGGTGTCTTTGGCTGCAAGGTCCTCACACCTTGATTAAGAGGTTTTGAGGAGGCAACCTGTTGATGGCCATGCACCAGATTCTCTTGATCGCGTGCTGCTAACATTGTTGGTGGTTGACGGTGGTTGTCTAAATAATTGCGTGGGACATAACGTCGCAAAAGATTTGAATGAGGTTGATGCAGCTTCGCATTCCACCAACCGACGTTGTTTTGATTCGTTGCCCAGCAACTCTCCAAGTCAGCCAAATTTGGAAACCACCATGATCCCTGTCAGCTCACATTCGGCTGCCTCTCCACTTCACCTGAACCTGAGCATCAACGTTACTAAACCCTCTCCGTTCTCCAACAACCCCTTTCTGTACGAAGCATCACCATCTGCACCGCCATACCATCCGCAGTTCATCTTCCGCTATTTGCTTTAAGTCATAAACCCCACCAAATCTCAAGATGGATCGTATTAAGGAGGTACGTTGGTCACCGCATAACCCCGCCATCAGCTCCCTGTGTCAGAGTATCAGCTCCGGACATTCGATCTGTCGGTCTACTTCATCGATGTAATAGCTAACAACCATCCGCAGAAGCTCAACTCTCTCCGCATCGAAGCTGACGAGGCTACTTCCAAAGTCGAGGAGCTGCAGTCTAAGGTCAAATCCCTTGAACAGGAAAACCTCCAGAAAGAGCAAGAGATCACATCCCTTTCCCACAAGAACGGCGTGCTAGAAGGAGAAGTTGAGAAGCTCGAAAATGCCATCAAGGACCACAAGGCCGTCGCAGAGGAAGGCTCTACCCACAGCACACAAAACGAGACTCTAACTCGTAGACTGCAACTGTTGGAGGAGGAAGCCGAAGAGGCCGATAAGAACCTTCGCGAGACAAACGACAAGTACGTTATGTTTTCACCGCTCTTTTGACTGTTCGGGGATTTTACATTCCAAAATCCATACTGAACCTGTTTAACTAACCCACACGCACACAGACTTCGCCAAACTGATGTTAAGGCCGGTCACTTCGAACGCAAAGTCCAAGCTCTCGAGAACGACCGCGACCAATGGGAATCCAAATACGAGGAGATGGCCAAGAAGTATGCCGCTGTCCAGAAGGAGCTTGAGGACTTCCAATTGGAAATTGGCAACATGTAAACTTGGTCTATTTGAGATGAAGCTGGGACTTTCGATGGAACAAGGCATGTTGCTCTAGAGGTTAGGAGACATTGGTTTCGGTGGGGATAATTGCAGTTGGGCCTCGTATGCGTTGGCGGTGGTACACTGTATTCGCAAATGCGCTCCTTGTTACTTGATATCATGGAAATCGCCTATTTTGCTTCTAGAGGGTTTCCTCAAAACGTAGGATTTGATGTTGTCTTCATTACTTCAATCATTGCCTCTTCTAGCATCTGCTTTTGCTTTGTTCCCTGCCTTTTGCTTTCCTCTGGTGAACTTGCGCTCTGCCTTGCTCTCATATCTGAACTTCTGCTTGCGGGGTTTCTTGGGCCAGACCTTCTTCCCTTTCTCTTCCTTGGCCTCCTCTTTCGGTCTTTCTACCTCTGCTACTTCGTCGCTGTCGTCATCCACAATTTTATGCAACCCATCCTTCGAAACATCGACAGCTTCCACTGTGACAGTAGTGTACCGATCTTCGTCAATGTATTGCTGTTCATGATCAATTACTGGTTCCGCCACCACATCCTCCTGTATGCCTCCCCATTCCTCATCATCCGAGCCCATCCCCTCAGTAGGGACATCAATATCCTGTAACAGTGAATTTACTGCCTCCACATGCTCTTCTAATTCCTGTTTCCGCTCTTCTCGCAACTACAAAAGTATTAGCGACCTGAAATCAAAGTCACACTAGGACAAACCGACCTGCTTCCTTGCCACAATTCGCTCCTCTCGCGCCAACTTCGCTGCTTGTTCTTGTGCCGCTTTGGCTCTCTGCACCTTTCTCTTGTGGAATCCCGTCAAATATTCGGCTCGCGCATCGAAATCGAAGCTGATCTCTTCAATCGCCGAATTATTCGTGCGGCGCTTTTTCGACGGCGGCGGGAGAAGACTCTTCTTTGGCCGAGGCCTCACAAACATAGACGTATCCATCTCGGCGGCTTGTAGTGAAATGCAGGTTTCTTAGCTCTGTGAGTTCTACAACCTGAAATATTTCTCGGGAAGATTCGTCGGCAGGGTAGCTTCTCCGATCCGGGTTTCCCAGTCTGCTTAGTCAGCCGCAACCTCACTACGCCTGCGAGAGTTATCAGAAGCTCTCAAACCACGACTGGCATCTTAGATCGCACGCAGGTCAGCGGAACAGCAACGATGCGTATCTCAATCGCCACAACACTTGTAGCTGGCGCAGCTACAGCTCACGCATTTAGAAATTCCTCTCCATTCATACTCTTCTCTTCTTCTCCGTAGGTGATCCCGTCTTCGACATACGTTATGAGCTAGCTAACAATGTCAGGCTTCCCTCCACCATCTCCTCATTCTCCACAGACCAGCTCCAGTCCGCCGCCGATGTCGTAAAGCAGACCACCGAATTCCTCTCATCGTGCCCTTCAGATGTCTACTACATCATCACGCAGCCAGAGGTTGCAGCCTCGGACCTCTCGTCGCAAACCAGTGTCCCCAACCTCCGCCGAGCGCTGACGGACCCTTCTGTACAGGCCAAGAATGTCATCTCCGAAGTTGTGGGAATGGACTCCCACCAAGTGAGCGAACAACTCGTGGATGCGATCCAGAAGGGATGTCACGGTGGCTTGCCTGTGTTTGCAAGCGGCACGCAGAATACCAGAGATACGAAGAAGATCATTTTGAGCCCATTAGCGGCACTCCTTGATGAGAACAGGTTAAGAGACTCGTCTCTTGCTATGCACGGTATGTCTAGTGTACAGAGGTTATGTTGACCTTGACTGATATTGGATGCAGATACGGAACTTGCTAGA
The DNA here is from genome assembly GCA_029641185.1 of Pseudofabraea citricarpa. Lineage (NCBI taxonomy): Eukaryota > Fungi > Ascomycota > Leotiomycetes > Helotiales > Dermateaceae > Pseudofabraea > Pseudofabraea citricarpa. The sequence continues at coordinate 28,661 of JAPWGK010000038.1, forward strand.
GATGTCTTTGGGGAGCTACAGGGTCAGAAGTACACGGTGATCTATGTTACATCGCCAGCAAAAGAGTCAGCTGTGCTTCACCATACCAATACTTATGACGCCGTCTTCCAAGAAGCAATCCACATGGATCTGAAGAGAAATCTTGGAGGCCGTGAGGCCAACGTTACTATAGATCGAAGACCTCTATTCGAGAAGTACAACTACTTCTCACCAGGTAAGGCTGAACTTGTTGACTTTTATTCGGGTTCAACGCTAATTGTCCCCAGGCCTTTTCATGGGTCTTAGTGTTACCTTGCTCTTGTTGTCCATCCTGAGCGTTGGCATCAAGGCAATCAGCAGTTTGGAGGTATCATATGGAGCATTCGACAAGGAGATGGGGCCAGCAGCCCACAAGTCGTCGTAGATTTAGTTGTTATAGTAGGTGACTGTATTATGTTGATGCTCATGTACATTACTCAGAGCAGACGGGATGGGATGGCCCTAAGCCGCGAGACGTTCGTCGGTTTCCTTGATCGAGTTGGCGCTTTTTGGAATGCGGGTTATCAAGAGTAGACTAGCCGCTATATGATTCTCTATCTTGTTCGCCTTGGAATGGGAATCTACCCAAGTCGACTTCGCTTCTATGTAATTCACGTGCGTGAAAATATGCTGAGACTTAGAAGAGCTTCAAGGACGTTTTGTCAATATTGAAACATTAAATTGACGATGTAGAATTTGAGGTGGCAAGTTGGTATCATTCTGAGGTTCACTTATTCGCTACTGATGTATAACTTGAGGGACCGAGTTGGCATCTTTCTGGGGCTCCATTATTCTTATATTCCAGATTTTCGAGCTGCACAAGTCCCGACAAAGTCACTCGAGTCTAGAGGTCCAGAGCTCCTCTCAGATGAATCCCATTGCAACCTGAGCTATCTAGGTATCTAAGCTTTCATATTCCGAATCGAAATGCAACGCCTCAAACGCCAACGCTATGCAACACTTTTTCTTTTTTTCTTTTCCTTTTCTCTTATTGTCCATCTATTTCTCAGGAGCGTCTGGTAATCTCTCAATCACGTATTTGCCTCGTGCTACAGACATAATCGGTACACCGGGAATCTTGCGAATCCGTCGCTTCAGGTCTCGATCGTTGGTCGCGACGATGTAGATCTTGTGCTTCATTACACGGTCGACGATACTGAAATCGCAGAGTGTTAGCATAGCTATTCCTTGATCTACGAAGCTTGGAGAGGCGTTTCTATGAAGTTTAAAGAGACCAGAGGTACGTACCAGTCATCGGCATAGGTTCCCTTGTGGTCGCAGGGAATTCTCGTCCATCTTTCATCGCGTGCTATGCGAAGAGCGATCCTATAACGTGGCCCAAGTTTCTCGAGTTCGGCCATGGTGCACGAGGTAATAACGGGGTTTGCCTTCGCATATAAACAGTCCATCATGGACTCGAGCATCCCCAATTTCCGCTGCACCGTGTGCGAGATGAAATTCGTATCTACGAGGACGGAATACGGCGGGACCAGGGCGGTGTTGTATTGGAAGAAGAGCGCTGACGAGACTTGCGGACTGGAGGTAATGACGCGTTAGCATTGAGCGCATCGAGCAGCTGTCAAACGTACACCTCTCGCACAATGTCCGTGCTGGCTGCCTTCTTCTTTGCTTCCTCCTCGCCCTTGTTCTGGTTCTTCTTCAATCGCGCATCATTCTGTCCGATGATTCTCTTGACCTGAGTTCCGTCAGCCTCGTCCGCGATGATAGAGCATGAGCAATGCATACAGCGCCAAACTTGCGAGTTCTCTTTGCGACACCCATATTGAGTAGTGGTGGTGGTGGTGGTGGTGGTTGTCGTTAAGAGATATCGGGCTTGAGCCGCAATCGAAAAATTAGAAGTTTTGACATGCGCCGTCGATCACCCCAGACTTTCGAATTTTCGCCTTTTCGTGCTGGCTCTGGCTCGCTCGCTCGTATCTATTTTTATCCGAGCCGGTGGTTTGCGCTGTTGCCCCTCGGGAAGGGCTTTGCATCATTGCCGCTAAGACCGAAAGGGGCAAGATCACGCAGGTACTTCCCATTCCAATTCCTGCTCAGGACTCGCGACTCACGAGACTCTCAGACACTCTGACTTATTACTCATCCATCCCTTTCGCAATACGACCTTGGCTTGTCCTGCCTTGACTTGCTCCCTTCTCCCATTATCGACAACCTCTGCTCTCTTTTAAATCCCTCGTTGCGCCAGCGAATATATCCGGACGTCCTTTGCTTTTTGCTCTGCTCTGCTCTGCTCTGCTTTCATCCCCGACACTCGCTACGCTACTGTACCCCGATCCGACCCTTGTTTACAGGGACATTCCTTTGCTGTTGTGCTACTTGGTGCCTGCAGCGACCAGCACCAATTCAGGGCCAGAGAGGAGGGGGAATACCAGTGAAAGCTTCACTTCTCGACCCACCACTATCATCACCCGCAGACAACAATTCGACCACGTTGCGCGCACGACAATCTCGTCTCTTTTCCGTCCATACAAACACCATCGCTCCCGCCTTTGCTTCCCTTCAGCACGACACGAGCGCTTAAGGATTGGCACATCTGTATTGCAAACAGGGAGGCTGCGGATACCTACATACATACATACACCATGCGACTCACAATCAAACCGACGGGCTCGTTGCTCCTCTCTGCCGTGGCGACTCTTTCCTTCTTCGCTATGACGACCTTGGCCCAGGACTCAACGGGTCTGCCCAATCTATCTGATGCTTTGTCCTCTCAAGCCAATGAGGCTACAAGCACGACAGCAGCTGCAACCACGTCCGAGACAGCAGATGCGACTACAGATGCGACTACCACTCGATCCAACTCCGGTGCGGTCATCACGCCAACAGGAACCGTAGAATCCGGTGCTTCTGAGACTGTCCCCGTCATTACCGGTGGTTCCTCAGCATCCAACCTGCCTTCGGGTCTTCCTAAGCTTGCAGGTGGTTATACCATCATCCCAGCATCTGTTCCACCGACCAACAACGCTCCATATATGCAGGTTTCCAGCCTACCCGAGGGGACCGTCTTTATTGTGGTGGGTGCCATTCTTGGGTTCTTTGGCCTGTCTGTTCTCCTCTGGCGTGGCCTTATTGCGTGGTCACTTCACCGGTCTGTGAAACGTGCCAATATGCAGCAATACATGTCAGTTGACGCCAAATCGCAATTCCGAACTCCTGCGGCTCCTTTCTACAAGTACACCGATCGGGAGTCGACAATTTCGCTTTCGGGACTTGGCAAGGGAGGAAAGAAATCCGCACGACCGCAAACGGGGACGACTCCAACAGCCAGTGCTTCGACTCTGTTCTTCTCGCCGACCGCTGGTGTAAACAACACTCCCGGAAACCGGGGTTCCAACTACCTCCCAGCCGGTTACTACGCAGCTGGAGCTTCAGCGCCGGGGAATGGTCAAGCCACGAGCAATGTCGGTGCCGGACCGTATCAATCCAACATTAGTATGACGAACCTCGATCCACGCCCTCTTTCTCAAGGCTACACAAGAGGTGTGTCATCACCACCTGGTAGTCCTGGGTATCAACCTCATCACGCGTATGGTGCCAGCGCCAGCACGCTAAACTTGAATCAACCGCCCGGGGAGCAACGTACACCCAGTGTCTACCTTGATGATCTCTTTGACGGCAGCGGACCAGCTCCACCGCCACCTCAGCATGGCAACTACCAGAACAACGGGAGACCGTTTTAAGTTTCAGTTCGTGGATGATTAGGAGTTGACGTCAATACTATTAAAAAAAGAAAATTCGACTTTACACAAATTACAATATTATAATACGGACTGGACTTGTGCGATGATGAATGGGAGTAGAAAAGAAACAAAGTGTACTGGAGAGTACTTTGTTTTTTTTACTCTGTACAAAGTTTTTCTTCTGTGTTTGGATAGGGGGGAATGGGCGTTTTTTTTTTTCACTTTCGTTCATTGCATTTTTCATCATGGCGCACGTGTGAGAGCCTCGAATCGATTCAACTCGTTGACTCGATCCAGGGAATGTGCCCTTTGCCATCTGCATCTCCTATGCTTTGTTTGCATTTTCATGGACGGGATAGGATGGGATGCTGGATGCTGGAGGGTGGTGTGAAGGAGTTTTGCACTTTCTCTCTTCTGCCTTCCTTTTCTTTTCTTGTTCGAGGAAAAGGGACGGACAGGAAAGAGAGGAAAGAAAGAATAACAGACCGAGTAGCTACGGAGAGTCTATCGTATTATAATTAGGTACTGACATACTCTTCTCTGACTGCTTTGAGCAAAATTAAATTAATTACCTACCTTAAACCTGTGAATGTGTTGAGTTGGGTTGAGTGGTGTTTGTAAGTAGATGATGTGAATGTTGATGATGTGAGAGTAGAATGTAAGTGATGTGATATTGTGTGGGGGAATAAGGATTAGGATTAGGATCAGGATCAGGGTATGCAAGAGTGAAATGGTCAGTATTATATAAAAGAGCATAGCTAGAGAGAGGAGATTATCTGTCAAAGGTAAGAGTCCCGTATAGCAAAAACGGCACAGATAAATGACCCAATTGGGTAATATTCTCTCTTGCTTGTTCTTTTTTCTTCTTCTTTTACTCGCGAGGATCAGAAGATGCATTACATAGCGTAGCGTAGTGACAATGATTTACTTGAGGCTTAAACGAAAAGTCAAAAGTCGAAAGGGAAAAAAAAGGAGAGGAAAGAAAGGAAAGAAAGAGAGAGAGTCGAGATTTATCACAAAATCCAGAATTCTCTGTTCTGAACTTAGCTTTATTCAAGTGAGATTTCTCTTATCCTTTCTCGTAACTCTTTTTCCTTTTCTTTTTCTTTTCTTCTTCCTTTCTTGTCCGAGGACTTGGCCTGGGGATCTGAAGAAGAAGAAGAAGAAAAAAGAAGAAAAAATCTACCTACATACCAGCCTACTAGTAGGACCTAGGTGTACGATTGTCAGATAGAGAATATAGTAGAGGAGTAGATCTCAAAGATGCGTGTAACCTTATAGCATAAAGGTAGCGAGGGGGGGTTCTGTCGGAGATAGTAAAAGCTGGCTTGAGCGAGCAGGTAGATTAGCGAGGACTCGAACTCAAGCAGGTAATATTCTACAGAAGAGTTAAAAATTAGCTAGGAGGCGTCACCTGGATCAATCTTCACATCATAGCACGAGTTCACGTCGAATCAACAAGAAAAAATCAAGATGTTGAGAATCCCATTGAGGTATTTAAAACTCTCTTAGCCCGTCTATTACAACTCAGCTCGCGTAATCCCTCTCCCCCTATTGATCTGCACCATCTTATCCTCACCACCACTGACGATACCCAGCTCCTTATCCCACGCGACGCCAAACACCTTGACGCCCTCACCCCCCACGGGACGCTTCGCGCTATCCTTCTGCGATTCTCGCTCGATGACGTAGACGGCTTCGCCCACGGCTCCGCCGCCTTCCTCGCGCGTTCCCGATCGCGTGCTGCGCAGATCCCATACCCTACACGTGCCGTCGTAGCTTGCACTCACGAGGCCGTAGTTGCTCTCGGGGTCGGGCGCGAGGTCGTAGACGACGTTCGTGTGCCCGCGGAGCGTCATGACTTGCGTGCTCGTTACGGATACGCGCGGGTCGAGGAGCGTGATGTGTCGAGCCGTTGTACCGGCTGCTAGTAATTGCGTTGAGATCCCCGGGAGCGCACTCAGGCACATCAGTGGATGGGATGTCGTTCTGGTATCTACCAGCCTTGACGTCGTAAGATCTAACGTCCGCACCGTGTGGTCCTGAGAAGCACTGTATGCCACGGTCGAATCGAGCGGGTTGAAGATGACGGCTGTTGCGGGTGCCGTGTGAATGTTCATCATAGAGAGAGCACCTCTCTGTGGTGTAGAAACCGAACTTGTAACCTTCCGACGCTTTGCGCTTGGCAGAATGGCAGACGGTGCAGCTGGCGCAGAATTGACCACGCTCGTCCACAGACCAATACTGCAGTCTCCCGAAGCGGAGAGTATTCTGTTTGAAGGCCCATGAACAGCAATCGCATCCACGCTACGCTTGTGGCCGTACAGCTCTATTGTTGGCTTGACCTTTGCCGACATATGATCCTCCGCCTCGTTGTAGTTCCATACTCTGATCACCCGGTCCATATCCGAAGACGCAATCTGCGTGGGGGAGATGAACTTGGCAGCCTTGATGCTTGATGTGTGCCCGCCCGCGCTTACTGAAGCTGATGTAGCAATCGCCTGTCCGGACTTATTCCAAACTCTGAACAGTCCGTCAAAAGATCCTGATAATATCCTCTCTTGTCCCGAGACAAATGAATTGCCGCCCCATGTTACTGCTGCAGAGCTCGCCGAGAGCACGTCTACGCTGCTCACCCAATCGTCATGCTCAAAACTAGCCTCGTAAAGTGGTGGTATCAAACTTCGTACGTATTGCAGGTTTACCGTCGTTTCTGAAGACAGGCCGTTCGCTGTGAGGTACTCTTCCAAAGTCGTGCGCAAGAAGGTGCCGTTGATGAGGAAGTCAAACGGAATCGGCTTGTCGGTATCTAGCATAGACTCCGAGTTGAGGATCTGTGACAAGCCATATCTCTTCACGTCTATTGTGAGGTTCTTGTCAGAAATTGAGTGACCCAGTAGTGCCAGGATTTGTCTTACTGGTAGGTACGAGCAGCTGTCGCTTTCCTTCCGGTAGCTCAATGTCGGGGGAATTCGTTATAAAGTATACCTGGACCTGCCCTTGCCGGGTGCTGTCTTGCATCGGTGTATCCATGGCAGGCAATTACTGTGTCGACGCAGAAGTGGTAGAGGGGTTAAAGTTGAGTCCCGTCGCAAAGATTCAGATGGAAAAATTTACGGTGGGCGAGATGCACCATGGATGAGGTTCAGCCTTGTCACGTGTGGAAATTGGTTCAAAACGATATCGCATTTCTCGTCAAACCACCAAGGATACATAATAGATACAAGCCAAGTACAGACAACCATTATCACCTAATTCATCATTCCATAGTGCCAACCAAATCAAAATCCACATCGGGCCATTTATTCTGATTTAACCATTGGATCTCTCGCTCCGGCACGTTCCATCCTTGTTTGACAGTCATATCAAGACGTCTCAATCTAGCTCTGACTGCCTCGGTAGCTACTATCCTTCGCTCTCGTGCAATCAGAAAGCACAAGGCCAAGGCCAGGGGCAGATGGGGGATAGCCGCTTTGAGCCATGCCGGGCTTCTGTGTAGAAGCAAGAGGAGGACGTACCAGCGCTCGACCCAAGACGGAATGGAGATGATGGGCTGCGAGTGCAATTGATGGCTATACCACACTACTGAAGCGAGCACGGTGCTGATGCTGAAGGCCAAAACGATTGTCTTCAGCCAGAAGGGATAGCGTGCCAATAGCGAGGCTCCCTGCACCTCAGCGATAGCCAACTCCAATTTCGCAATGTACAATTCAAGATGATGTTGCGCATCGAGTAGGTGTCCCACCACCATCACATTGCTGTAACGGTGCTCACCTGCAGTCAGTTCGTCGTCTTCAGGCGTGTAAACAGCATCTGTTGGAACGTTAGCTTCTGGGACTCATTTGCAAAACTTGCTCCGTACCATCGATTGTGATCCCAGGAAGCAGTCCGCGTGAGGCTGCAAACCACTGGTGTCTGTTGTATCTTGCAAGATAAAGTATTATAAGCCTTCTGGCGTTACGGTCGCCCATGCTGGGAATTTCCGTTATCGACGCGAAAGCTCTCCGTGTAGTCGCGTGCCAAAAAGTCTGCCGCGCTTCACGTTCCGTCATGGGGGGTTCGTCCATTTTCCCGGCCTCGTCAGTGTTGTTGGTTGGTGGTGAAGAATCTGATATGGGATTTGGGCGGGTAATATGACATGCTTTGATGCTTTGCTTTGAGTCTGGCGAGAGGGACTTCTGGAACAAAGAAACTAAACTCCCTAGAGCAACATTTTGGGATGACAGACAAAGAAGAGAAAATTAAACCGGCGCTTTTGGAGCTTTCCTGGGATGGTGATAGATCAAGCTTCTGCGAGACAACAAACAAAGGAGTTCAGATGACATAAAGAAGAGGGAATGAGTTTACTTTTGGGTAACGAAACAAAGAGGAATTCAGACGAACTTTGGAGATTCTCTGAGAGAGTGACATGGAAATGTCTCGAGAGAACATTAGACTTCCATGGGCAGAGAGACCGTCGAAGAAGTTTTCCGTAGAATCCACTGCACCCCTATTTATCAAATCCAAGGCCTACTTCTGCTCCCTCGTTTTCCCTATTTTGATATCAGTTCTCCAGCCAACATGACTTCAACCAACAAAATGTTCTCCGAGCTTGACGGCTGGCACATTCAATGCATTTATCCAGCGTTGCAGACTCCCAGACGCATGGCTTCTTACGCTATGAAAGTCAACCTGTTGCTGGACGACATTTGGGGTGTGGACGACGATGATAACAGCAACGAGACACCAACACTCGAGGTTGCTGAGGTCCAAGACTGCACGGACTACAAGGGCCAATCCACCGTTCAGGTACTATTCTAAAAATCTACTAAGCCTCCGGCCAATTTGAGAGACTTCCAGGCTGACAGTGACTAAACATCAGATTAGATTTCAACTGCATTCATCACTTAAGACTCGCCCCGAGGACGTCCAACTTGTATTTCAAGATGCTGCTCGCTATTTTTGCGAACGAGTCTTTGACTTGTATGCCGATGGAACTATCTCTCGGATTGGATATCTCACAACACAATCCCTACTGGGCATTGAACCGCAGAGCCCAACGTTCCGGTACTATTGGACCAAGACCTTCCTACGACAAATTCTTGATCGGGACATACCCAGCTTCAACTTAATTAGCAACACTAACTCCAACACAGCGGCTTGGTAGGTACCTGTGCACTTTTTGTAATAAATCCTAACAGTTGAGCATATAGGACCAAGGGAATAACGTTAGCTTTAGCCTTGCTCGGAGAGGAAGACGAGTCAGTCGGAACCCCAGCAGGGCTACGGCGTTCGGAGTTGGTTAGGCACGCTGGTATATCACTTTCTAGAGCGGCAGTAAGGGATTATGCTTGGACTAGGCTACTTGACGCTGACGTCCTATAGGAGCTAAACAGCAGAGGAACTACCGAAGAACAACGACATCGTGTTCAACAGTTAGCTTCAGATTTTATATTGAAATCACAGTCATTACAGCATGAACTAGAATATCTCTTCGGTATGTATAGTTCCAGCCAATTATTCATAATCTAATATGGAATCATAGAAACATCAGCGGAACGTCCGTCAAGCGGCAATGCGAATCTCACAAAAAACGCCGAAGCTTCTTTATTCAACACCATCTTTGATATCTTGAATATTGGGTTTGACCTCCTTACTGTAAATGTGGAATTCTGGAATCTATGGCAGAAGGTCACCAACGAGTCAGCCAATGGTATGTGTATATCTGGAGGAGTGGCTGTTTTTCCTGTTGGTGCTTTCATTGGCGACCACTTCCTTGGTTTCGACCCTGCAGCCATATATGGACTCATGGGTGTAGCTGCCGTAGATTCTGTTTTGCTCTGTACTCAATTGTACTTCCATCACAAATTTTCCACGGGGATAGCAAGGATCAAAAATCGTGTGCTATCCTCGTCAAACTTCTTCCTTGCTAGCATAAAGGACTATGTATCAACCAGCAATTCGATTAGAGAATCGCGATATTCAAGACGTATCTTCAACAATTCTACCACTCTAAGACAATATATTCTTAGTGCCTATTGTCTCCCGGCTGCCAACGAAGCAAGGGGAAATATTACAATGGGATATTTGGAAACAGCGCCTCCTAAGACAGAAGCTAGTGAGCAAAGCGCGATGATAGATATTGCCTCAGTCATTGGCGAGTACGTTGTATTCATGCAATTATGCTTGGGGCTTAGGCGAGAGGATCCCTACCTACAAGAGTTCTTCACAAAGCACGACGATTAACGACATAAGCGTCTTGGGCGGTATGTTTTCGTTCTCAAGCTATGTTTGATGGCATTTGTATTTTCATCCAAAATTGCTAGGTTGTGTTAGGTTTCAGGATGGATTCATCAAGCAATAAAATGAATACAATTGCATTTTCTCTTGGCTTTTGATAACGTCACTAATATAATCGATGATCCAGTCCAGTCTCATTCGAAGTTATAAACCATAGAATAGCTACTTTAGGCAAATGTTGGTCTCTCAATTAGCTGAATATCTCATCTAGAGGTATTGTCTCCGAGAATTCCTGCCGTCGCTTAACTAGAATAATTTCTCGCCCAGTTCTTTTATGCAACAAACACTCCGGGTCGCTAAACAGGTAGCTGAACTAGCTAGGGGCAGGGATTCTGAACGGCTCAAACGGCCAATTTTTTTAGTGCCTGATTTCAAATAACGTAATCCGTCACGACTTACGATATTGAATTGCTTCATTTTTCTCCTCTCATTTTGTAACATTATAGTCACACATGTGTTTAGTACCTTAGTTTCTGATACCGGTTAAATAAGATATATGCCAGGCCGGGTTATCTGTTAGAAGGTGGAATTAACTTTGATGACATTTTGCCAACTGAAAGATTACGTACATGGTATTTAGGTGCATGTTGTAACCAATGACGATAGCGAGTTCAACTCGGACAAAAAGAGGACAGGAATGGGCTTTCAATTGAGCCGAATATGTCTGCCAATTGTTGGTGTGTGCGGTGGTTTGTAGACGCACGTCTATATCCGAAGCTAATTCCGTCTTATATTACCGAAGCAGCCCAACATCCTCACTCATCACATCCAACAACAAGAAAGAGAAAAGAAAGCTGAAATCTATATAAGACAGCCTTTCTGCGCCAGAGTCTGGAGTGTATAAAAACTACTTTCACTATTCCTGATTCTTGCTTCTATCAATCTTCTTTCTTGTACGTCGCTTACTCGCTTTATCGCTTGTCGAATTGACCATATTACGACAATCATTCTCATCATGGCTAGTATCGATACCAAGCTGCGAGTTAAGGTTGCAGCATTGCTCTTAGAGGGCGGTGACCTCCTCGACCTCGTTGGCCCTTTCGAAATGTTCTCGGGTGTTTCGCACAACGAAGATCTCAACAAGGCCGACCACGCGATCAGCATCGACTGCATCGGAACCAAAGAGATCGTGCGGCTGCAAAACGGATTCAAAGTGGCACGAGATTTCAGCATTGAGGAAGCTATTGCAAAAATCGACGACTATGACATTCTCGTCGTTCCTGGCGGGCCCCCAGCTGCTATGGAAGCCTTCGCAACTACCGGAACCCCCGAACTTGCATTCGTGAAGGAATTCCTTGCTCTCCCCCAACGACCGGGGAAAATGGCTCGCATTGCCTTTTCCGTCTGCACGGGAGCTTATTTGTTGGGTGCTGCTGGTGGTTTCAAGAATAAGACGGCTACGACTCATTTTATGTGCTTGGATGATCTGAAGAGGCTCTGTGGAGAGAGCACTAATGTTATTCGCGAGCGATATGTGGACGCAGGCGAGTTGGAGAATGGGACTAAGGTTATTTCTGCTGCGGGTGTCTCATCTGGTATGGATGCTTCGTTGTACTTGATCCAGAATTTATTCTCTCTTGAGGCTGCGAAGACTGTAGCTTCTGTTGCAGAATATGATTGGAGGAAGACTGAGTAAAAAGACCGAGTCGTCGTGGAATATTAAAGGACCGGCTTGGATGATCTTTTGACTCAGTATTTGAGCTTTAGTTCTATATAACTAAGCGATCTGTGGTCATATTCTCGGACATGTTATTGAGACTTGAAAGGTCTGACTATACTTTCATATTATTTAGGATCATGAATCTCCCTATATATGATATTTAGGTAGAAAGCAAACATATATCTGTGGGCCTACTTATCTATAGCATGAGTAAATGAAGAAATATTTTGAACCTTCAGACATTTGATCTTGCAAATCGTGTTCAGAATAATATATAATATAAATATATAGATACGATGTTGATTTGGCTTTTTATTAATGGTTAATTACTTTAATAACACCCAATTTTGGTTGAAATTATTAAGCCAACAGTCATATGTTGATATTTGAGTTTTGTCTATTTACATAACTGAGAGTAATTAACACAAAGTATTACCAGATAACTCCAACAAATATCGTAATTCTTATTCCCAATATCGTCTTATGATGTAATCACTCTAATAAAGCTTAAATTGATTTGTAGTTATATTTATTTGAGGTTCTTGGTAAAGTAGTTTTCAGTATTTTAACAGTTATACAACAACTGTTTACATAACACCTATAAGTCAAATAATTATGGGCAAAATAGACATCTCCATGGCTTAAACGTATTAGTATAACCAAGGAATCACAATCCGTGTAGCAGAGAAGTAATTAGCAGACAGTTTGTAATATATGAGACTTGTCATCAGATTTACCTGAGCCACTATATGGCATAAGATGCTTCATGTATTCATACGAGTTCCTCAAACTAATCTTATAACAATGAATCATGCCATCAAAATCTGATTTAACAATTTTAGGACTATAAACATGTTGATTTCAAGATTTGATATTATTGATTTAATAGCAATTGTTGCCATAACTTTGATTGGCCTGTATTTTGGTGGCTTGGGGGACACTCTGAAAGTTATTGTTACCTCCTAACATTCGGAAGAAAATAAGTCATGACCTTATAAAGCAGAAAATAAAGCAACTTTAGTGCTAGGTGACTTTGCTCCTTTGTGAGTGTACTCAAACAGAAAATAGGCAGTAACTCGCACGATACAAAGACCTGTTTCCTTGCATGTATTGGGTGTTAGAATAGTCAGTATAATTACTAGGAGCTGAGAGAGATGGCATATCAAGAGATTATAGGTATCTTTTATGCCGAGGCATCTATATTCTGTAACTATTTCGTACGCTTGAGTAGCCGATGCTTATATTAGTGACTTTATAGGCTCGAGCGTAAGCTGACTTGAATTTACTTGGGCAAGCTGTAAATGCATGTATCAAGCTTGATTTGGAAGGCCGAGTATATAAATTCATAATAAAAACGTCTACCGTCTTATAACCTTCTTGCCAGTGAAAATTCAGCCCGAAGACTTGGGGCTGTGCCTTGCGTTAAGCTAGGAAGACTGATTACTGGGATATTTTAGGCTCAGGTTGAGATCCATCATGTGTTATTGTGTGGTTCAAGATTGTGTCGGGAAAATTTTCATGCTTACCCGAGGTATGGAATGGGACTTTCTGGTAAGTGGAGAGAGGGTTTAGTATACTTCGTTGCACGAGAGAAGCTTTGGACTAAAGTGTTAGAATAAAAGAAGAATTCCAAGCGACCCAGTGAACGGACGAGCCTCAACTTTTCATTACGTGTCAAGGGGGCGATCTTCTAGGAATCAAGAGAAAGCAAATTACGAAGCGCTACTTATTTTTCGTCAGATCGGGGGAATTGAAAACCGTGCACTTGTATATAAAGTCTGCTATTCTAAATTATGTCCTCTCGACTTCAGCTCCTGCTCCCACTTTTGCCGATTTAACGAATTGCTTTTGAGGATATACTCCAGACTCCGGAGCATCAAATTTTGCCGTGGCCGTTGTGCTGACTAAGTTGTTATCGCACAAGGCAATGCGCTGCAAAGAACATGGTGTAGCCCATGCGTTGTGCAAACGAGAAAAAGGATGCATCCACTAGATCTGTGAAATGCCTTTCTTTTCTTATCTGCCTTCAGCATTTCCAGATCCAGTGGGCTGGAAACAGTCACCGTCTCAAGGCTGAAGAATGTATGTCAGATTATCAAAAACCTACCGCCCGACAGTTCTACCTTATCTATTGTACACCCAAGCCCCGAGTGCGAGGCCCTGTTATTCGAACGAATCATGTCGTATCATTAGATGGAGCTTCTTCTTAAACCAATAGGCTTAGTTGCCTCGAAGGCCGTCGCACGGAGTAATTTCTAGTTCTCAGTTGGTTAGTGCGAACCCCGGACTGCGAGACAGCCCAGCGAGCCCAGCAAATATTGTATGGGGGTGACAGCCTAGGCGAAGCTTGGGGCACTCAAGCATGCCGTTATCTCTCGGCGGGCTACATGCCAAGCTAATGCACGTCACATCGGGAAGGTCGATTCTGTCTTGGTTTATTATCTATCTACCAATGATATTTGCTAGGCTTCAATGGGCGTGAAGGGAGTATGATAGAAGTTGTCATACGTAAATGAAGCTGAGCTTTGGTACTGTGGCACGAGACCTCCTGTGGTCGTCGAGAAATGATTGACTTTTTAATGGCCATATCTACGGTCTGACAGTCAGACGGCACGGAGCGTTGGTAGGGCCTGCATGTCGCTTTCCAGGAGCGAAGAGAAATTCAAGAATTACAGGTCGCTTGATTTATTGATTTCTCTTTTTGTTCTGGAGAGATATTGCTGCCTAGAATTACTATCAATTCTTCAAGGGATTGAGGGTGTGCTACGCCGATCAGCAGCTGGGGGCCAGATTAGAATTTACCCCTCTGCAAATTCCAGGCTGCATGAGCTCCATGCCCTTGGCCCGAAAAGTCTTTATACTAGCCTCCAATAAAATTCAGTATTTGACCATATCCCTCCTGCTAGATGCAGGCTCTCGGCTCAGATTCCGGAGCTCTGATTTACTCCCTAAGAATTAGTCGGCTACCACTTTTTCCCGCCTATATAGCCTTTCGACTATGGTTGGACAAGTTATGTAAATGTAACCAAATATCGGGTCCCACCACATGTCAAGGACATGGCTAGAACCGGCACGAGGATAAGGACTTGGACAAAGCTTCTCCAATGATATTGGTTTTATTGCGAAAAATAAGTGGAATCTCGATGGTTGATAAAATCCTTGGGAAGAGTGTAGGATCTTGTGGGACGGCCTGTACAACTTGCGATTGCTCGGGGCTCGTATGATTTTTCTATGAGTAGACTTTCTAAAATGTCTCGTCGTAAATCCTCCCTTGCATGACCTGTAGGTGGGTAAATGCTGCGCTGGAAACGAATCATCTCCCAATTGGCCTCCCTGTTTTCTCAGCGAAGGTTCTCAAGCTTGCCATAGGGTCTAAGCTTTGCCTTGAACCACAGGGCGTCGAACATGGTTGAAATGATCTCCCAATGTTCCCACACACCGTGAAACGCCACACCGACACCTGCTTGTTCTTATCTCTGTGCCGCACTCGATTTGGGAAGGAGATTGTATTTTGCCTCCAAGCCACAGTCAGATATTCTTCTAGAAGGACGAATCGTCTCCGTAGCTATCTAGCGGCTGCTATACTTAAGGTAAATGGTGTCGCACCAGAAATCCCTTTTTCCCCAGCCCTCTTCCGACTTTCAACGTCGATACTCGAGCTACAAGTGAGAGGGTCCTATTATCGACACCCGACCATAGAGCAGCATTTCCAAGATGGCCGACAGCGAGAAGATCGTCAAGACGACGCCGGAGATTACGACTACCGACGAGAAGAAGGTTCCTACCGTCACCGAACATGAGCCTTTTGATCCTGTTGCCCAGAACATAAAAATTGGAGAGTTCCCAGCGCAGCCTTACCCACAAGGAGACCAAAGCTCTTTCAAAGAGGACATTGACAATGAAATCGATGCTGATCTCTATAAACCATTCCCCATCGATCCAAACATCCCCGAGGAGTCTGAGATATTGACTCTACGTGCCGTCATAGTCGGTATCGTACTTGGATCTCTAGTCAATGCCTCCAATTTGTATCTTGGTACGTACTGTTTTCAGGTTCAAAACAATATCCCGTATTGCATATGGAGGGAGTCAAGGAAGAGAAAACACGAGATCAATACGAAGTTGATTGATTGCATGACTGGAGTGAAGTGGCAGGCGGCCTCAGAGCATAGCTCCGCTGACCACATGGGCGATTCACGCGATGGCCATCGTGGCAGAACTGGAGTCGGATTTCATTTAGCATTTCATACATCTAAACATCTTGTCTCCTCATTGTCTGACATATATGTAAAAAGGTCTCAAGACAGGTTTCACATTCTCAGCGACCCTCTTTGGCGCAATTTTCGGTTATGGAATTGTCAAAGGTTTTTCGAAGACGAATATTCCCCTCCTCAGAGGTAGCTTCGGACCTCAGGAGAACTCGATCATACAAGCGGCCGCTGCTGGTGCAGGTGGAATCGCGGGAATATTTGTAGCTGGTATCCCGGCGATGTATCAACTTGACCTTCTCGGCCCTAGCCCAAAGGCAGACATTGGTAGAATCTTCACCATTACGATTGTCTGTTCCTTCTTTGGATTATTTTTCGTTACTCCCCTTCGAAGATTCTTTGTTATCCAGGTTGCTCGAGAGTTGAAACTTTTGTTCCCGACACGTAAGTTCTCATCCCTCGTCTGTCATATCACGTGCAGTTCAACGTCGTCCTTTGGTCGCCAAAGTTAAGCGACCATGACCCTCAGCACTACCCACCACCGTCACCCAAAATGTGTTTCGTTTACATCTTTAGGTCTCTAGCTAATAGCATGAAGCTACTGCTACTGCTGTAACCATTAGATCCATGCATGCTGTTGGTGCTGGTGGACAGGAAGCGATTAGCAAGCTCAAAGCTCTAGGGATTGCATTTGGCGCTTCTATCATTCAACGAGTTGCTTCATACTACGCCATAGGCATATTATATGACTGGCATGTGTTTACCTGGATCTACGTATGGAGTGGCAAAAGTAATTGGGCTCTCAATATTGAAAATTGGGGATGGTTTATGGGTAAGCGAGAACCTCACACATTCACACCTTTTCCATCATAATCTACGCCATACTTCCAACCCTACTCTGCCCTTATTATACAAGTAATACTGACAATTCATCACAGAGTGGACCCCGGCGTTTATTGGTAAGCAGCCGTGATGCTACAATTAAGCCTCTTCTGAAAACTTTGCAAGCACTAACCAACTTTAGGATCTGGAATGCTGATAGGTTTAAACTCTGCCATTTCCATGTTTGCTGGTAGCTTTCTTGCCTGGGGTTTCATTGGCCCGCTTCTTGTACACTACGGTGAATGCATTGGTATTCAAACACACCCAGATGAGCCCGAATGGGACGGTCTCGTCTCATTTTTCAGTCTCAGCGGTTTACAAATTCCCGGTAGAAAGCCATCACCGAGGTACTGGTTACTCTGGCCCGGCGTCATGATAATGGTTTGTTGTTCTCTGGCGGAACTCTTCATCCAGTACAAGATCATCTATATTGTCTTCAGATCTGGGTTCCACGAGGCTTGTAAAGGCATTAACCGACTCACAACTAAGCGAGGACGACCCGTCAAATTCTTTGAGAAGCACGGAGCAGATGTTCAAAGATATGAAGATGTTGTGCAGGATTTTGCACGGCCAGATCAACAAGTTAGAGGTTGGATGTGGGGATCGGGACTGATCGTTACAATTGTCCTCGCAATGATTATATGCCAGTTCCAATGGGTAAGCTTATCTCTTTCAGTTCCTCTATCTTGCTCCCACATTGAGGGACAAATCAACGGAGGTTCATAGAAAAGGGCAGTGGAAGATCAAGTTATGCTTAGGGATCGATCACTGATACCACAAAGCATCACCTGATCTAAGCTGCCTTTACTTCACAAATATCTTTAGTAGCAAGCCCGAATAGTATAAGTGCTAACTTTCCGTATAGCAAATGCACCCAGGTCTCACTATTCTTGCCTGTGTTCTTGGATTCCTCTTCTCCTTTCTTTGCATCCAAATCGGAGCTGTCACGGATCAAACACCACTTACTGCTGCGTCGAAAGCATCTCAACTGGTTTTTGGAGCTGCGACTTCAGGCCACGGCTACAGCATTCAGCACGCTCAAAAGCTTAATTTGATCGCTGCCGGTATTGCTGGTGGAGCAGCTGATGTAGCTACCAGTCTTACTGGCGATTTCCGAACTGGCTTCCTCCTTCGAACTCCCCCGATTAAGCAATGGCAGGCTCAGGCTATGGGGACATTCATTTCAATATGGCTTGCACCAGGACTCTTCGTTTTATTTGCTACTGCCTATCCTTGCATTCTATACCCGGACGAGTACGAGACGTGTCCCTTTGCAGCCCCCAGTGTATCCGCATGGCGTGCAGTGGCCCAGGCTGTAACTGATCCTTCAGGTATGTGCAGGTTTCGAGCGACCTGAAATCTATACGCTCAATAGCTTCCCAAAAGTCTTACAAGAAAGAGAGCTAATGCGAATCCAGTTTCAATACCGAGGAACAGTGGGATATTCAGTATTGTCATGGGCGTTGTGTCCATTCTCCAGGTCGTTTTCCGTCATTTCTACCTTGTCGGATCACGCGAGAAATACCGCGCATACCTCCCCAACTGGGGTGCCATCGCTTTGTCTTTCGTCATTCCTAGTCCGGTGTTTACTAATGCCGCCTTGCTCGGTGCGATAATTGCTGCTATCTGGAGAAAATATAGACCCAAGAGCTTTGAGAAACTCTGCTATGCTATCGCTGCTGGAATGATAGCTGGAGAAGGTCTTGGTGGAGTCGTTGGTGCTTGTCTCCAGCTTGGAGGAGCCATCGAAGGGTATGGAACTATGGTCGGATGCCCAGCAAATGAGTGTTAGATGGGATGAAAAGTGGTGGTGGTGGTGCTGACCGTGAGGGAGAAGGGGTTCCAATTTAGCGAGGCAGCTCGGTTAAATCTGGCTCTGTGGTGTTTTAGCTTAATACGATAATAATACCTCACTAGTTTAAAACTATAATTTCTCCATTCAATCAAGTTCTGTCAAGTTTATTTAACTATAATATATTTATCCTGTTAAAAAGTTCCCTTACTATAAACCAAGAATTTAATCCGATCTTTTGATGTCCGAATAAAATCTGAGTTCAAATACCCAAACGAAAGACTTCATAAACTGAAATTGATTTAATTTTTAGAGATATTGGGGGGGGGGGGGGAAAGGTAACAATTTTTTTCTATTTGGACATTTCTTTTAAATATCTCGCTCAAAAAACGATTGAATAATTCCCACGTTACTCGCCTCGTACTCTTTAACCTCAATTGTGCCATCCTCTCTCAAAAAGGTATTAGGTTGTACAAACTTCCACTTTGGTTCAGCGTTAGAGACTACTATTTGCCTCCAGGTTTCGTACTCGCCGTCGACGGCACTCAAGTTATCGTAGTAAGGCCGGCATGCATTAATGTCAGCAGTAGAGTGCCAAACATGGATCTTGCATAGCATGCGCCCGAGCGACGGTTTGCCATGAGACTCGATCTTGGACCGGTCGACGTGTATATAGAGTGTTTTGCCCACCGGGTCTTGCTCTATCCACAGGACGCCACCACCATCCTGAATAATATGCTTGAGTATAGCAAACTGAGCCTAATGTGTGAAAAAGTGGTTCAACGATTAGCTATAACCAAATTTAGGAATGATTTTATTCTTCGGGCTCACCTGATCGTGATCACCTCCCCAGGCTTGATCCTCGACCTTGAAGCTGGACAGTGCACGAAGGCCCGAGACTCCAATTTGCAGGTACGTGAAATATATGACTTGCCCTAGTTAGCCTTTCTGATTCTCCCGCTCTCAAGACATGGGGAGATACACACGCTCATCCGCGGTCGGAGTGCTCTCCTGATTATATCCAAATAAGGCGAGGATGTCCTTATTATCAGCTAGGTAGTTCGCAATTAGGAAAGCCCTACACTCTTCCACGGTAGGCGCCAACTTCCCGAAGACGCTTACCCAGGTTTGCCCTGGCATGTACCAAGTCTGGATGGGCTTGCCTGTCACTGGGCTAATCGGCGGATGTTTGTGATCAAAGTTAAACTTGCCGGGGGCGATTTCGGTGAGCAATTTCCCAGTCCCATGGCCGATAAGCTCATGTATGGCTGTTCCGATGAAGCGGCATACGTCTGCGGCTCGGCTGAACGACTCTACCTCCGCAGGGTGAATATAGTAACATGGACGATCTCGATTGTTGTTAAGGCTTAGTCGATTCCCGTAAACCATACTCTTGACTCCGTGTCTTTCTCCATTCTTGTCGTCCTGCGGTTCATGTCAACCACGGCCTTCGTTTTGATCGTGGAGGAGGACAAATAATTCATGAAAACTTACAACGGTGATGTTTGTGGCTTCCCAAACAGTGCTTGAAACAGAGGCGAGTACTGTGATGTGGTTAGGACAGTGTTTCCCTCCTCAGCGCATAACCCATGATTCTACTCACCATGGATAACAGCAAAATCGGGGACGTCTAGTTCGCTAGGCTCAAATGGTCCTTTGCCTCCGTTCTCACCAGGTACTGCCCAAGGGAGCGTGCAAATGAGTTCTGGAGACTTCTCGACAAGCTTGCTCATTTTGCTTGTCTCCTCAGCATCAGCGATACCTGCTGAAGCTTGCCACTCGGCTCTCATACCATATGGGTCGCGATAGCCAAAGAGGAAACCCATACAATGTTCGATACGAGGAGCTTTGTCTTTGACCCACGTCTTTTGGGCGGAGTGGAAAGCTTCGTAATCCCCAGTGCGAAAGCTTTCGGTGAGCTGGGAAAGTGCAAGCTTTTCTGTGTCAGTTGCAGCGTGCTTGATCGCCTCGGTAAGCTCAACACAGATCTTTGCCATTTCCTCGGAATGATCGCCACGACAAAGAAAAACTTTAGCCTGACGCTGGCCTCCAATTTTGATGTCCTCGAGATGTCGGGGTATGATGTCCTTCTCCGCAGAAGCCTGGAGAATTTCGAATACATCAAAGTCCTGGGATGCCGAGGCGTTGCGGTTTGCGTTTTTACGAAGCCGGGTATTCTCTGGAGCAATTTTTCTGGCTTCCATAATGTTGGTAATGGCCTCAATCTCGTGCTTCGTGATCCTTTGGTTGCCAGGATAGTAGCTGGACTGGCTTGTATCACCTGGGAACCCGAGATGAGCCGGCTGAGGTGCCATCATCATCTCAAGGATCGCTTGAAGCTTTGCGCTCGCCTCGGATGATATGCTCGCCATCATGCTGAGGGCATCAGTGGAAACATTTGGGATGACCTTACGGTCTCCATCATCCTGTCACCGCGGGATTAGTAAAGCCAGGCCATGATTCAAAGCCACGTTAGGTACGCACGAAATGGTTGCCAAGACTGGATAGAAACATGCCAACAAACTCAAGCCAGGCATCGAGATCGTCCTGCGTTACGCCGCGGTCACGAAAATCGTTCCATCGCCCACTGCATCCTCTGTGCAGCTCAAGTATGAAGTCAAAGATACCCTCTGCCTCCGGCGATGTCTGACGAAGCATGATACGACCACCATGCCAGCATGCCCGTGCTAGATGATGAGCGTAGGTTCTGTAAAGAATCCCATCCTTCGTCTCGTCCTTGGCGAGGTTATCGAACACCGTGCGGATCTCCAGGGCGTGTGTGGCCTCCACAGCTCGGTAATTGGCTGAGGCTGACATCTTGAGGCTCAAGTAAACGTCCCGCCGTTATCAACTCGCGGCGTTGTGAAGATGATGTTTTGCAGAATTGGGCGCAAGGTACTGCTGGGTAGAACAACAGAAGGGCGTAGATTGATTAATAGGACCGTTAAGATGGGTGATGAAAAAATCCCTTTAACGGAAGGGCGCCTAAAAGTGGTCTGTTTGTTGAGCCTCTGCGCGAGGCTTCTAAAATTCAAATGATTAAATTACCTATATAATAGTAATTTTTGGTATAAATTAACGTAGTAGTACAAAATATATTCTTATTGGTTCTCTAGGTTTAATAGATACACAACATTAATAGTAACCCAACCTTTATATCCCCGTATTTAATATTATACTATAAAATTTCTCTTAAGTTTACCTACTAGATAATAATACCTTCGTACTTTAGTATCGATCGATCTAGATTCAAGAAATTCTGGACCGGTAATGTCACGTGTACGCTAGGTATATAGTTCCTGCCTGGAGCACAGTATCATCATCCGTATCACACCACAGGTAGCTTGGTGTAAGTCGTTCAATCTATTTTGAAAGCGTACGAAGAGGTTGGGGATCTACTTCTACGATTCTGAATTTTATGGTTAAAATATATCACAGTCAGGTCATGCATGGCGTTGTGGGTGTAAGATTTTGTTTCAGCCACCAAATGACTTTGTATTAGACAAAGTTTAGCTACAGATATCTAGGGTTTAGAATCTATAGTACGAATAGAATGTTTATCCAAAGCTGGTGACATCAATACCACAGGAGAGTAGTGCCACAGTTAAGGAGATTAGTCGATCCTCCGAAAACAAAAACAGGAATGTCAAGAGGATCCTGATCTTGTGCCTTCCTCCTACTCCAAGATTCTTGGCAATAACGCTTGGATAGCGGCCCAAATGTAGGAAGAGTCCTGGCCTGCAAAGATAGCACCAGCATAGAAGGTGCTCTGGACACCTTGAAGGTTGTTCAAGTCGTTGTAGAACCCAGCCCGGACATCGTCCAACTCAACATAATTCATGTAGAAGTTGTGATTGAACCATTCTACGATTTCCAATTCTGATTCTGGGATTACACCATTGGCTTGCAGAGTTTGCATTTGCGTGAAGAAGAGTGCTTGAGCGTCTTCAACGGAAATCTGGTCAACTGACTCAACGTAAGAGTAGTAAGAGTTATCGGTGAAGTTTGTAGGGTTGACATCTATCACTCCTGGGAGCACAGCTGTTTGAGCAGTCTCGTTTCCGCCAACACCAGTATAGAGAATGTTGTTGAAACCAGGAGCGCGGTAGATGGCGATGTGAGCATTCTTGCCCTTGAACTTGCTGAAAATGCTGCTCTCGCTTTCGGAAAGATCCCAGCCCTGGAAGTTATTGATAAACTGTGGTGCCGTCATGATTATTTTGCCTGCTTCGATGTAGATTTCTCCTGCTGGAGTGTTTACCAAAACAGTTACATTCTCTGCCGTGCGATTGACTGATGCCACACTGGAGTTATACAAGATTTTGCTGCTCAGTTCTTTCTCTGCAGCACGATAAAGGTCATTGACATCGTTCGGTCTGAAACCTCCGCCGAGCGAGATGATTTCCAAGTATGCCAATGTCGAATTGAGACCAAAGTTCTTGATGACCGAAAGTGTGGGCTCCTTCCAGATCTCAACTGGCTCGATGAATTGGACAATACTTGGAATAATCGCTGAGAAATTATACATTGCTGCAAAATCGGTGAATGGCAAGAAGAGCTCTTCTGGTATGGGATCGGGCAAAAAGTATCCTGCATCCAGATAGGCGTACTTTTCAGCTAGAAGGTCGGAGAATGTCTGGAACCCCTGAGCAACAGCGGCCTGAGGTGGGGAGGTGTAATCTGGTCTCGCTTCGCCGGTCGCAAAGTCCACCGCCACAGTATCGAAACTGGGGAAAGGTGCTCTTATGGCAGTAACGTTTAGACGAGCAAGGTAATCCCGGACAATAGAGGTATTGTGGAATGACTGAACTCCAACATTCTTTGCCTCGCCTGTCGATGGATCGTAGTAGGTATTGGCGTGACTACCGATGAAATCTGACGTTTCAATCACTGTGACATCTTTTCCTGCGTCGGTGAGCTGGATTGCCGCGTAAACTCCTGCAGAGCCACCACCGACGATGACAAAGTCTTTCTTGAGTGTCTGAATGGGGTCAGCAGCAATTGCTCCCCCGAGCAACAGAAGAGAAGCAAGTAAAGTTGTCATGGCTGAGGTAAAGAAGTAGTTGAATGTGAACGAGTGTGATTGAAAGAGGAACTTCGACTCAGGTACCGAGAAGAAGATGACTTTTTTCTTTCTCGTGGAGCAGCTGCAATGATTTATAGTCGCTCATCGCTCCTGTGGAGCTTGAACTGCTCCTCCTTGAGCCGGAGATTAAGTTATTGCGTCTTGCCTAGGCGGATAAATACAGGATCTATGACATGATATAAAGTTAAACTTGGTATTATCCTAGTATGTCGTAGTACGATTGAAAGAACTGGCTCCTGAATCCAGCAACAATAAACGATAAGCGAGAAAATACCTTTGAGGTTCGGCGCCCATCGGCTATTCATTGCTGATCAATGGACTTCGGACTTCGGACTTTAAACATACATTCGGCGGTTCCGTACAGGTCTAAAAGTCCTTTAGACGAACAAAACTATCAACTGCAAGTACAGCTGATTCCCCCTCTGCGAAGAATACTCAATTTACACTTCTGCTTGTGTTTACTTGCTTTCTGCAATTTGGAAACGAAGATGCGACATGCTCTTATGCGCGTGTCATCTTTTGAAGCTCTACTTTCAAGGATAAGTCGCTGATTAGTTGCCAAAATTAGTTGAAACAAGAGATATGTTGGATGATTCATACAGTAGCGCAGAATTTTGGCACAGCACGTGGCAGATAATCGGATCTAATTGGCAAATGGATGTATCCTTTTTGTAACTTGGTAGTTATATCTGCAATCAACTTTTTGATCAACTTTGAGAGCATTTGATTTCATTTGGCTTATATTAGTCCTTCCTCTAGATGCTAGAGTACTTGAAGAAGAAGGAATACCTTCATGTCTTAACAGATTTACACATTGAATGATTATAACGTCCATATAATAAAGGCCTGCTCAAAGAACGAATTCAGGACCAGTTGGATGAATAGTTAAAAGCTCAAGAACGCGCGGAACAACTGTAGAATGGTCATATTCAGGTGCAGAAAGAACAGTTAGAGAATCATATGCAGGAACAGGGAATAGAAGTTCAAGATCTTTAGGATCTTCAGAATCGAGGAACTCAGGTTCAGGAAACCCCTTTCGACCAAGCTCAAGTTCAGGAAAATTATTTAAAGCAATGAATTAGCTAAGAGATTCAAGAATATAGGAATACGGAGGAAGGGAATATGGAAGAACGCGAAGCTATTTAGGAGTGGAAGAAGCAAGAATCTCCCTCGACCTGTAAAAGTTGTACGTGTCGGTATGATATTAACTTAGAGACCAGGTAATGATCTTATACGGTTTGCTTATCCTCTAGTGAATATCTACCGCAGCGATAGATAGGCGTCCTAAAGATTCTTTTAACGGAATTAGCCCAGATAACCTTTCGTATCAATACTATTCAGCAAATCAATACATGGAGGTTAAGAGGCTATAACCCATCGATCACCTCTAAATAGACGGCATCGACATTTATGTCTACAAAGGACAAAGAAACATTATGATCTATCGTATGGCTATAGATGATATTAATAATATTAGGATATTATTTTACACCAAGCAAGAGCTATCTATGCCATTTAACGTACACCTGACATGATCCCAGATCAATCTCGAATTTCCCCATCTGAAGCTGCATACATATTTTGCTCAGTTGTCTCCACATGTCTTCCCACCAACTCCAACTCACGAATTCTTGTCTCCACCGCGATGATCTTTCAGTAGTTGGCTTTTTGTACACCCAAAACCGATTTTGCAACTGACTCAAAGATGTTGTCAATTCTCCAAGCCTCTGTATCCCGGCTCAGGATTATTGCTCACAGACTGAACATAGGAGCTCCTGTGGATAACAGAAGTCTGACCAGCCAACGACGATGACTTGGACTTGCCACTTGAAGGTTCCGTAGACTTGCAGGAAGGTTTCTTCTCGGCCTTAGGGTGGGTTGGTGATGGTCTGTCGAAGGTCGTTCGGGCAGGTAGGGTTACCTTTGCCTGAGGTTCATCCTATGGCTCGCCGGGCGCGCCGGGCGAGGTTAACAGGTCTTTTAAGCTCGTATGTCCACATTTGACGCCCCATTCTGTTTTTTATTATTATAGGAGGATATAATAGAGGGTATCACTCTGGCTGAAGAACACGCCCGAGCCAGGAATGCACTCGGGTCAAGGAAGGCGGGATGGCATCGCTTTCGGTTGGACGGTTTGACGAATCGTGGTGCTACGATGCAACCAATTATAAAGGAGCACCATCCCCCTCACCAAACCGTTTTCTGGATATGAAATAAAACCAACAAGCAGCCTTGCACAGTTATCACTTCATACCGCCGAAGAAAGGCCTTCTCTCATAACGCCAATCATTGCGAAATAAACCTTCGGTGTTTTCCTAAGTAGATTCAATATCCAGCCCTCAGCATTGCTTAACTATGACGAGGCTTTGCTGTTGTATACCTCTCAAAAGCAGCCAAAGAATAAGTTCTGGGCATGAGAAACTAGACACATCTGAGCTTAACATTGTAACACACGACATTTTTGGCGATGAAGGTGCGGGATACCAGCGAGAACTCTGGGAACTCGTCCTATCTCAAAAGCACACAATGGTACTGGAAGCCATCAGCCGGGCGAAAATCAGCGCAACCGTCATTCCAGCAGCTATCATTGAAAACAAAACAGATATACTAACTGCCGAAAATTGTCTGCAAAGGCTGACGACGTTATACAAAGAGGACAATTCTACTCAGAGGATGCTGCGAATACGGGCAATCTTTACCAGTATCAAACCATTTACTGCTGCTATAACGACTATGTCGCAGACCAATATGATTTCGGCTCTGCTTTGGGGTAGCCTAAGTTTAGTATTTGAGGTACGTAGTTATTAAATTCTTGTCCCCAATAGCAATCAAGCACTGAACATCTTCAACAGTATATGGTCCAACTTGGCAAGCTATGGGAGGATATGAGAATTATGCTTGAAGACATGTCCAGAAGACTTCCACGCTTCCATGCTTATCACGAAGTCCTTCATACTCCCAGATTACATTCTTCATTACGTGAAGTTTATGGAGTCCTGTTGGACTTTTATCTCAAAGTGCTCAAATCTCTGGAGGGTAACCATCGTTAGTCACCCCTTAGAATGACATTTATATTTGTGGCAATCACTGAATGATATAGTCTCTATATGGTTTCATTGGTCTTCTGTTTCGGATGAACTTAAATTATCAGTTAGCCAACTGGTCCTCGCTAATGACGAGTTCGAGAGAGAAGTACAACTTGCAAACGTCCAGCATCAGTGGAAGAGGCACGAAGAAATCATGGCCGTTCTACGTCCCGTCTGCCTAGCCACAAATATCATCGTTCCCAGGAATGAAAAGTTTACAGGAAGAGATAGCATTCTTACTCTTTTGCATTCAATTCTTGAGCCTAGTTTCAAAGGGGACTTGGAAAATCGCACGCTATGTTCCTGTTTACTGCACGCGACCGGTGGTATGGGAAAGACCGAGGCTGCCTTGGAATACACCTATAAATTTCGTAATTGTTATACATACATCTTCTGGCTTCGCTCTCAAACCGAGGAGCTTCTTCTCGATTCATTTTTCGAGATAGCCTCTGTGCTCAATCTAGTAAAAGAAGAGGGTCTAACTGCAAGCAAGAAGGTCCAAATATGCCTTCAGTGGTTCCAGTCAACAGGTGACTTTGCCTAAACTTATCACAATATCTCCTAGCTGACAGTGTTGGATATAGATAAACCATGGCTCTTGGTATTTGACAATGCGGAGAGTATCGCCACCTTGCGACCATTCTGGCCTGCTTCTACCCGCGGTGCTATAATGGTGACATCACAAAACCCTGCACTTAGTATGATAACCAAGGACAACATACATCTCCAACCGATGACTCTTGACGAAGGAAGTTCTTTGATTCAAAGCATTCTACATCGAGGCGGTTCTGAAAAGGAAGAAGCCCAGTCACTATCCGAACATTTGGGTGGACTTCCACTTGCCATCACTCATTTTGCCGGCGCCATTTTAAGATCTCAATGCCCCATCGGCCAGATTTCTCAGAGCTTCCTTAAAAGAGTGCAGTCTAGCCAGATATGGGAAATAGATGATGATACTTCCACATCTAGGGGTTATGAGAATACCCTTAATACGGTATGGGATTTTGCAATTCGGCGCTTATCAACAGACTCAATAACCCTCTTGGAATACATTGCGTTTATCGACCCGGATCGAATCCCAGTCGATCAGTTCGTCGGAGCAACGACAGGCAGGATGGATGATATTAATAATACTTACTGGGACTCTGAAAGGTAACTCCGCTCTATTGTTGAGGATAACTTACTGACCTCAACATAGATTCAACCAGGCCATCTCGAGCTTATGCGAACGTCATCTAGTTGAACGATACCAAGATGACGCTTTGGATATTTTGAGAACACACCGTGCCTTGCAGCAAAGTATACTCCAACGACTAGACCAGAATATTCCCAAGCGAGATAGTATTTTCAACGAGGTTGTTTCAATCGTTAGACAAGCTCTTCCAGTCGCTAATCTCATTAATCGAGGCAACCAACAGCAAATGAAGCCGTTCGCAAAGTACAACCCTCAGGCTATCTGCCTCCACAAAAACTTTACTCAATCAGAACACATTAACGTCAGTAGCTTGGAATTTGTCACAGTCTTGCATGATTCGGCCTTCTACGGTCGACATTGGCTCGGCCAGCTAACCGTTCCACTACGTCTTCTGGAAACGGCCGAAGGCATTTGCATTTCAACTATGGCCATCAAGCCCGAAGAATCCAATGATATGCTAGTGCATATCCTGTCAACAATGGGGGCTATACACGCAGAGCTCGGTGCACAAGGCCGAATTAAAAGTCTCGAGCTTATGGCCCGTGTTTTACACATTCTAGAACAGAAAACCCAGGACATCCCACCAGAGAAATTAGATTCCGATCAAATCTTTCTACTCGCGCGGGCGTACGCCGACTATGCATGGTATCTCCTGCAGGAAAATCAGATCGAGAAGGCCAAGGAACTATTTGATAAGACCATCGACTGTCTACGGCTCGCAGGCGATGAATACGAGCTCCTCATAACCCACGCAATTTGCAATCGGCTACGAGCTCTCAGCGCGCAGCAGCAGAAGCGACGGACGCGAGACGAGGCAGTGGAAACGCTGGCCACTATTGCTAGGCTGTGCGGCGAATATGACTTGGCTTCCGTCCGCGTGAAGTTTCAGGTTGCCAGTGCGTACTTCACGATCGGGGATGTGGACAAGGCCTTGAGCATGCACGAGGAAGTCTTCAAGGCGCGCTCCGAGATCTTCGGATCTACTCACCACTACACATTTGCAAGCCAGTATTGCTTGGCTGTATGTCTCCAGCACAAGAAGGAACTTGAAGCTGCCGAGTAAGTGACCTGTTGACTTTTCCGCCTTTGACACTGCATTCTGATATGGAGCTTTCAGGACTCATATTAGGGAGATTCTTGCCGTTGGATGTATGGATGATGGTTGGAAGCAGGCAGATGTCGTGAGAGTCCAGTTTAGACTGTCTATCGTGCTCTGTGCACAGAACAGATTGGGCGAGGCTGGCAAGATTCGAAAAGAAGTTGACGTGTCTTCGTTCACGACACATCCTGGAGCTACGTATACTGACGAAGAGCTCATGTCACTGCTCGACAATGACGTGACTCTTAATCATGGAAGGACGGCAGGAATATGGAGTAATGGTGTGTTCTGGTAAATTATTATACTGTTGGATTTATTACAGCGTGCAAACTTGTGGTGGTGGTGGATAATGATTTCACAAAGTATTTCTCTCTTTATTTGCAGCGCCTTGAGATCCTTCGTTGATATCGCTACTGTCGATACATCCCCCATTTGGAGGTGGGTAATTAGGTTATGGCCTCTCTATCTCTACGTGTAGATTCAAGCCTACTAATGGGATTATAAGAATATATAGGTAGTCAGTTGAATATTCACTGGAGAGTAAACAGATCTGATATCTAGGTGAATATTATACAGAGAACTACAACTCTTATTGGTTACCTATAAAGCCTCCTGGCTTCCGTATCAATTATATGCTATGGCGTGAAGGCTTCAAGTAGTTGTAGATTGGTCCATGTCTAACCTACACCCACTATAAGCGATGTATTCAAAGTGCTTTCTAGTAAAAGGTCATAACCAATATATTAATTCCAGGAAAGACCCAACATCTAATCTATTCAGTGTATCTAATTGGGTCACTGCATTAAGATTCTCTGCCATGTGCATATGATTGGTGGTGCCATCAAGTATACAAAGTTGGAGTCCCATTATTGCTGCCCCTCCTAGCAGCATTTGCAATAATGCTTGATGAAGAGAAACAGATTGATCTGCTGCCCTTCTCTGAACAGGTGCTGACATTAAAACAGATGTATTGGATTCATCGAAGACGCCAAATATCTGGTATACAATACCAGCCTCTCTGCAAAAAGCAACGACTTCTCGATCATAATCATTGGCCTTCCGGAACCAGTTTTGGACGAATTTAGGCTTGACTCGTGTTGACTCGCAAAGTCGTCTCAGTATCGATATGTTGACATTGGCAATTCCGAGGTAGCGAATTCCGCCGTGGTCAACGATGCTTTCAAGAGCTTGCCAGGCTAGCAAGGTTTCTACGATACAGCCGAGTGGCGTGTGGAGAAAATATACATCGATTACATCCACTCGGAGGTCAGCTGCACTGCGCAATACACTCTTGAACACACGCTCCGTATTACCATCTACTATATCGTACGGCCATGGATCGGATTGTTGATTCGGCGGTCCATACTTGGACTGGACTAAGATTTGACGACGAGACACTCCGGATTCAGCAATATACTCCGATAGAGCTTCTCCATCATGATGTTCTACGTGGAAACGTCGTGAGCTTGCAGTGTCAATCGCCCGATATCCGGTCCGCAACGCAGTTAATATGTCTGGGGGTTGCTTCCCTTCTCTCCTTGCCGTGCCATAGATAATATGCGGAAGAGGATCACCGCTCAACAAAGTCGGCGGCATGTTGGACTTATTAAATACTTAGAAAGTAAAGAAATCCGAGAATAGTCATACTAAGTGAGTGGGGGGAGATGGAAACGAGATCCTCGATGGCCATGCTATAATAGGATGGTAGAAGCAAGTAGTACCAGTATCTCTTGGTGCTACAAACTCACTTGCCGCTGTTGCTATATCTCCTCCCTCAACCCGATGAACTTTGACCCATTCATGTATTTAGAATTTCAATTCGTCGCCTTAGCCCACCTTGTGGTTGCCTAAATCAACACATGCAACCATCGTAAAAAGAACTGCAGATCGATGCCAAAATTGTGTTTGAGCTATTGGTTGCGATATGCTTGCATATCTAGTGCTCGCCCGACCCCTCTTTCCTTTTTGATCATCAGTTGCAGCAACCATGCAGCTGGAACTCGATTTAATCCAATGGAACGAGTCACTCAAGATCACCAGACCTCCTTGGGCTGGACGTATTCCTTGCTTGCTTTATCTCACCGAAAGGCGATGTTTGGGCTTCTTTGACACAGCTAACTACGAATCTTCTTTGGAATAATTTACTATGGCTACTTGATCGGAATAGCAGACACCAAGATTTGGCTGAAGCGGGAGATATTTGTAGTAAAAAAGTTTTAAGTCAATTATCGACATCATATTGCTCATATGATACTCTCATACGTAAGATATGATTGTCTCTTTTTTTTTAAATAAAAAAACAGAATTCTGAGAAGGGGGTTAAAAGAGCCTCAATAACCACTGTATCTATAGGTGGGAGATAATGATTGATTCCCTGCATAGTCAGCATCAGCCTCTTCGGTGGCAAGTCATATGTATGGCGGAAGCCAGGAATCCAAGCAAGCCCCGACACTCAGCCTTCTGTCCATTTTACAATCAGCACCTAAAGAAGAACCCAAAGAAACGAGCAGCACAGTTTCGACAGCTATATCTCTTGAATCATGGATGCGACCACCGATACACACAAAGATATCCGGGCCCAGCCATGGAAGGAATGGGTTCAAGAGGAGTTGGAAGCTCGCAAGAAGGCCGACAAGACTGAGGAAGGCCGTAAGAAACAAGAGGAGCTTGTCAAACATTTCAAGAGCAAGAACGACGATGACGATGAGGAGGCTTTCGATGGCAACAAGGCTGGCTGACCAGTATCATGAAATGTCAATCTCTCTCTCGTCTACTATATCATTCAAGACTGACTCACCTAGCTTTCTAGCCAGATGTTATCTTGTCATATGTTACCATCAAGAGAGAATCGGGGTGCGGAGGTGGATCATTCGAAAGCTTAAGATAGAAGAAGTTGACGTTATTTGGACTACGTTTCTTGAAAGTCCTATGGTGGATGAATAGTTTCGAAATATCATTTCATTTGACACATTATCTCATCCATCTTTACAAGAATAAAGTTATGTCAAAGACAAACATTCGTTTAAGAGAATACAAGTGCTCTGATCTCCACGCTCTGTCTTGGCTGTATGAACTCTGGACCATCTTTCCAGTCAAATGAACAATGAGGGGTGCCTATTCCATGAATTAGAATTAAACTTCAAATAGTAAAGGGGTCTTTTAAATAATAGTTACTTACACATGGCAACATTGCTTCCTGGCTTCTCTGCCTCAGAGTCATACATTTTCAAGAGAAAAACGTCGTCTTCCTTCATCTCCCTGGCGAACCACCACTCATGTGCGGTATTATGGTAAACCTGCAATGTTTCTCCCTCCCATACCGGAGAAACATGGTCGCTAATAGTATAATCATCAGTGACTGTAGATCTCCAGTCACACATGGCCAGTGGCATAGTATGACAAGGCCAAATCAGGGGTCTCCAAATACTAGAACGAGCACCTCGTTAGAATGACGCCTGAAAACCCCCCGAGAATCACTAACTTAATTAATTGAACCCGCTGTCTCAGGAGGCCTTCAGCTTCATCAGGAAATTTATGTTTCACTCGACGGTGAACACTATCCGGAGATTGGTCTTGCGCATATCTTAGCAAGATAGATTAAGGAGGACTTTATAAGCGTGATATATACTAACCAACATGACAATCAGGCGTCGGGGCTAATATTTGATGATTCTTCAGTAGAGTGCTAGAGTCATTCCATGGTTGCTTTGCTTCTCGTACCTGGAACTCCATGAGCGATCCATTTCTGGAGCACCTTCTGAGACATTGTTCAACTAACCGTGGTATCAAAGATGCAGATTTTGTTTGCCTTATATCGGTTCTCTAAGAACAATTTGGCTTCGTCGTGATACCGAGACTCGAGAGTACTGAGATCTTTGAGTTCCGCTACCGATAAAGACGTCCGGAAGTGGCCGAGTTCAAAGCCTTGGATATCAGTGCTAAAGTCCTCTTTGTTGGAACTGAAATCCCTGAATTCAACGGGCCAATACTCAAGGACGATGTTTGTCCTCTGGGCACTGGGCTGCGGCACGTTCACAGGTAAAAATGTTACCTCGTACGGTTTCTCCGTCTTGTAAAGTTCAAGACGTCTTAGATATCGAATACTTCCAGTGGTCGAGTAATACGGTATTTCATGTCCGATGGCAGCCATATGAACGAACGATGGGGGTAATTAAACGAAGGGGTATGAGCTTGAGAGTCTGGTTTCGAGGTATTGAACTAGGTTTTTCTTGCAATGTTAGCAGCTATTAAAGTGATAAATTGAGTGGTGGGCAACCATGAGCAGCGTAAGATTCGAGAGTTCGGTCGGCAAAGGAAAATGTTCGTAAGCAGGAAAGTTGGGGACCATTGAACTCCCTGAAAATTGCGGCTGATCTGCAGCGCGGTGGGGAATTATTACTAGACACACCTGTAAATGGATACATGAATCATACAATACTAAAAATCAACTACAAGTCAAGAGAGTTGTAAATCATCCCGGAATGAGACTTCAATTTTAATTTTCAAGTTATAAGTGCGAGTGTAGTTTCTAAGGTGAATGGAGCGTAGAGTTTATCTTAACTGAATCATTGATTCAGAATGGGTTGCAAGACCTTGGCCTTGTTAGCTAAAATATCAGACGTCGCCTATGATCTCAAATAGAGCAATGTCTTTTTCTTTAAAACAAAGATATATAAATCGAGAGAATTGACAAGCGATAAAATACGAACAGCTATTTAATAGTATTAAGGAGCTTTACGAAACATTGAACATCAGGTATACACGAAACATATAAGAGCAAAATGCTAGGCGTAGAGGTTGTGAGAGTTTATGTAGCTTGAGGAACTATCAAACAGGATAAACCCAGTCATATGAACCATGTGGTTTCTCACGAATCGGATTCATATTCAACAGATAATATGAAGACGAAGAATCTATTAGGGCAAAATAAAATCCCAAAGAGAATTCATACTCAAATTTAAGTCTTTGTAGATTCTCATTAGTTGTCTTTCAAGAAATAATAAACTTAAAAGAATAACTAATAAACACCATCAGCAAACCTAAGCAAGCAATAATCCAGTCCTGTACGGAATTCTCTTCTTAAGAACTATCAGTCCGGCGAATGAGCAAAAGTAAAAGTAGAAGGTTAGTTAGTGACCTAGACAATCAGAGCAAGTTGAGGGCCGTCAAGTGTTAAGCTGCCTGTAGGGTAATTAAAAGAATATCTAAAGCCTCCCAGCTTTCTTTCTACTATAAAAACATAAATCTTATACAAGTTAGCCCGTTCGCTTTTAGAGGAACTGCTATTGAAGCATTTATTATATAAAAGGGTATTATTTAATTTCAATCATCACTGTTATATTAGTATAGTAGATAAGAACACATGAAAGATTCCGGGAGAGAATTGATACTCGAACGATATTCACTCATATGACCCTCGGTACAAGGGGCTACGGAACATTCACAGTGTACGGAGGCATATAAATATTCCGAAAGATAGAAATGGGAGTAAGTAAGCTTGAAGGCTTAAATGTCGGCTCGAAAACTAGCGTCTCTTCTCTGTCAAATTCTGTAAGAATATTTCCATTATATCCGTGACAAATGACTTAATATAATGCTTACACTTAATAGAGTAGTTTTGAGCCTTTATCTGTAACAATGATAATTCATCTTACAAATTCACCATATTAAGATATGTCCTCCCCACCAAGCTCGCGCCAAATCCCACCCACAAAACCATCTATCCACAACCAACTTGCTAATAACTACCATCACCCTCACAAAAACCTGCCTATAATTTCTCCACAACAAACCGAAATCACCACCCTCATACCACAAATCACAATGTCCGATCCCAAATCTCCCATCGCCCAGACCAGCGCAAAGATCAAAAGCCTTGTAGCCGAGATCACAGAAATAGCCGAGCAGATGATACGCGAACTGAAAGAGACTAATCCAGAATTACTAGCGACAATGCTGGAGGACTTGAGTTTCCGTATGGTGAAAGCTTCTCAATATGCAGAGAAGATGCTCGGTGTGTTAGTTGAGAGTATGTAGTAGGCTTACATCTTCAGCATGTTTTTTCTTTTTCCCTCGTTGGTTATATGGAATTGCTAACGTGTGGCTAAAGGAGAGCTGACCAGTGGAGTCCGAGTCGAGGAGAAGAAGAGAGAGGATACTTCGAGTCTGAAGCAGACAAAGGAAAAGAACCCTGCTGTGACGCTACCAGGTATTTTGAAGCAGTAACAAGGCTCAGCTATCTCTCGGTGGGCCCCTGCCCGGCTTGTGTCTTCTACTGATGGCTAATGGGTTCTGGGCGCTGCACATAATGGCACGTGCCGCCTTTTGTTATCCTAGCTTCAGACAATGCTAACCATGAAAGCGATGCGGTGTTCAAAGAACATGTAACATAGTAGCAGAATGCCGTGGTCTGGCAAGGTATCTGTTATGGAAATGAAAAATGGATTCGATGGTGTTAAGGCAGTGGCCAGAAAGAAAACTTATGTGTACCTATAGTAGAATATTGCTGCATTGCTGCCATTAGTTCTTGCCTGGAATCAAAGTGGCTCTATCACCCACCGTGTTGAGGCAGGAGCTCCACGTGCCCAAAATTCCACCATATTTTCTTTGTTTACATGCAACGACCCCACGACCTTGCTTCGCACCACAAATTTACCTTCTCAGCACTTCCTCATATTCACACCACAAATTTACTTTGCCACATCTTCGCATCGCAAACGCACTCTCCCACTGCACCCGCATCTCCCCGAAACAACTACAACGATGTCTAACCTTCTGTTTCGATACTCCCAAGGACACGCGAGTATCAAAATCGCGACGCAGACAATACTAGAGGCTGCTTATATTATGGAGTCTGACTTAAAAGACTCAAACCCAGCTCTGTTGGCGGATTTGATGGAAGCTGTACAATTCAAGGTAGAGGAGGCATGTCAATATGCAACACAGGCGCTCAGCGCAGCCACTGAAAGTATGACCCTCTATCTCTATCTTAGATACTCTCCATGAGCATTCTGTTGACGTTCCTAAAGAAAAACCACTGCCTCAGATTGAGAATCCAGACTCTGCTGGAAATGAAAGTGATGTCGCTGCCAACGAAGAGCCAGGTGCTCCAAAGTCCAAGAGCAGGTAAGCTTACTACAAAACCTCCCTGGATGTTACGTATACTGATAATTTCATGTACTACAGGATCTCATTTGAGTTGCCTTTAATGATCATGCCGACCGACAGAGATGAAGATAGTCATTTATTTATCATGGTCAATGATGCCTCCATCGTCGAAAAGGGTTCAAGAACGCTATCTAACCTTTGGCACAACCCTGACGACTATTGCTTGTACAATCCCCGCCACACTATGAATCACAATGACGATCTCAATGACAACGCAGTTATACTCTATTTCGATCGTTTCGTTGACCGTCGAAATCTTCCACAGTCGAGAACCCCACATCAGCTGAAGGATCCTGCGAAGGAAAAGGGAAAATACGATCACGCTCAATTGTGGAAAGCAATGAGATTCTTTGTTCATTTCGTCAACGGGAAAATGGACATGGTGATTGAAGGACAACTTGATAAGGAATTATATCTCGCATTCGGCCGATGGATGCGTGTTCGAGACCCAACGAGGTATGCCAGTGTTGTTGAGAGCTGTACAGTGGGAGAAGGAAATGAGATTGATGGTCCTAGCAA
Organism: Pseudofabraea citricarpa; assembly: GCA_029641185.1. Lineage (NCBI taxonomy): Eukaryota > Fungi > Ascomycota > Leotiomycetes > Helotiales > Dermateaceae > Pseudofabraea > Pseudofabraea citricarpa. The sequence continues at coordinate 65,353 of JAPWGK010000038.1, forward strand.
TGATGGTGCTGATGATACTAGCGATAACGCTGGAGATCATGTTAGCCGTGTTAGTGATAATGATGGTGGCGATGATGATAATAATGGTGGCGATGATGATAATGATGGTAGCGATGATGATAATAATGGTGGTGGCGATGATGATAATAATGGTGGCGATGATGATAATGATGGCTGGGAAGATGATGATAGTGGGGATGATAGCAGTGACTCCGCCTGAGGAGCAAGTTGCAGTTTGCAGTTTAGTGGAAGGGATAATTGTTAGGTATTGATAGCATAGCTGCTATATGAGTCATTCTCTACTTGTATGATTTGTAGCATACTACTAGGTTGAACTTGATATATGTTCTTACGCCTAATAACACGTATTAGTATATCACACTTGCAAGTGGTGTTTTTAATTCACCTCAAGCAGGCAGCCGCACTTCAAACCCTACCACGTGATATGTTTAGTACGCGTTTGAATATAATAAAACAAGGGTTTTGTACTTCAACAAACAAACAAAATAAACAACTTGGTCTCATGGCCTAGTTGGAAGCCCTCCAGACGTAGAGGTACAAAGTACCCGAACTGGCCCCAAAAAAATACACACAGAAGGAACTGTATAAAATCACAGAAGCAGCCGCAGCCTGAGCCATGTAGCAGGAGAACTGTCTAAAATCACAGAAGCATAAGTGGGCTCCACTTTGAGAACTGTATAAAATCAAACAGAAGCAGCTGCGGACTGCACCGCGAGAGGGAACTGTCATAAATCACAGAGGAATATGTGGCCAAGGACCACCGTTAAACTCTGTATAAATATAACCACCAAAATCCTTACCATCTTTTTTTTCTTTTCTTCCTCTTCACCTTTTATCTTTTTCTTCATCGCATTTTATTTCTAACATACGCGGGCTCTTCTTTTTTAAGGTGCCTTTTAGCTTTAGTTAAAACGTAACGATATATTTATTCTTCTTTCTCGCTTAAATTCGCTTACCCCTTTATTTACAAGAGTTCTTCCCTAATTCACTTATTTACCTAATTAATTAGTGTATCTTATCGTGACCTTTTTATAACATGCAGAATCAGAACTAGACACCAGGTGGCGGTATATAAACGAGTATTCTTCTTCTTTAATCCACTCTTCAACCTGCTGCACAACCTGATACTCTATATACCTTATACCGATCTGGAGCTTTCTTCAGGTCACATGCGGCCTAGCTAGGCATGAAGTTAACACTCTTCAAGGTACATAGCTCCCTATCAAGGTGTAGAAGTAAAGTTTATTTCATTGCATCATATACTACCGAAAGTAAAGAGTCTCGACTCCACTACCGTACCCCAGATTAAACGCCTCCAGATCCAATTTTCCTTCCTCATGTCACAAGGTAAATCCGTCCTTCATAGCCCGAAAGACAATCCTCGGTGCCGTCAACCCCGTCAACACTGCTGACAAGCAACTCGTATTTTCCGTTGACGTTCTTCGGCCTCTCAAACTTTTGCCTCTCGGCTGTGAAATTCAACGCCACAATAGCTCGGTCCTTGCCAAAAAGCTTTCCAAATACAAAAGTCTGCTCATTCATCATATCGTAGCCCTCAAAGCTGCCGTGGATGAAAAGATCTTTGTATTGTCTTCTCATGCTCAACATCTTTCTCCAAAAGTTGAGTACAGACTTGGGATCTGGTTGTTGCTTCTCTACATTAATCTCCTTGTACAAATCATGTGTTCGCATCCAAGCACCATCCTTGTTGCTTGTAAATCCTGCGTGTGGTGTCGAGTCCCACTGCATAGGTAGACGAGCATGATCACGACCAAGGACTTGAATTCCTTTCATTGCCTTATCCAATGCTTTTGGATCATTTTTGGTCTTCTGGCCAACAGACTTGTAATAATTCAGTGCTTCAATATCCTTATACTCCGAAATCGGCCACTCTGTTGGCGTATTGATCATACCTTCAAGATGTCAGCGAGTAAATTGATAAATTGGTCTGCAATGACTTACCGATTTCTTGGCCTTGATAGACAAATAATGTGCCGGTCATGGCGCACATCATTAATGCTAGCATCTTTGCACTTGGTCCCCTCCACTCAGCACTGTCACTGGCAAACCTCGAGACAGATCTTCCCTGATCATGGTTTTCACAGAAAGCAGTAGTCCAACCGTCAGTTCCATCAATGAATGTTTGCCATTTCGAAACAACCCGCTTGAGGTCTGAAAGGGCCCATGGTACAGCCTCGTACTTGTATGTTTCCCCCATCCCTAAATCAACGATATCGAATTGGAAAACCATGCTGAGTTGCTTATCACCAGATCCAACATATCGTAATACGTGCGCCGGGTCTGGCGTATGTGGAAGTTCCCCGACTGTCACGGTGTCATATTTGTTCAATACTTCGTTGTTCATCTCGCGGAGGAATTCGTGCATTCTCGGGCCGTTGCAGAAGAGACTCGTGGCAGGCTGTTCAAAGGCTTCGGGATCGACAATAGGCGCATCGGGCATGATAGCACCTTTAGAGTACATGTTCACTGTGTCTACTCGAAAGCCATCTACGCCTTTCGAAAGCCAGAACTCCATGGCGGAATCATAGATGGCTCGGCGAGTAACAGGATTCTCCCAATTCAGGTCCGGCTGCTGAATTGCAAATAAATGCAAATAATACTCTTGTGTATGTTCGTCCCACTCCCAGGTACTGCCACTGAAATGTGATAACCAGTTGTTGGGTGGCATTCGAGTTCCGTCATCGGCGTATCGTGCAGGTCTCCAAATATACCAATCGCGTTTCGGATTCGTTTTTGAGGATCGGGACTCCTTGAACCAGGCATGTTCGTCAGAGGTATGGTTGACGACCAAATCGAGAATCAATCTCATCCCCCGAGAGTGGCATGCATCAACGAGTGACTCGATATCGGCGACGGTGCCGTATGGTGCATAGACGGCTTCGTAGTTGGAGATGTCGTAGCCCATATCATGCTGGGGAGAATCGTACATGGGAGAGATCCATACAATGTCGATTCCTAGATCTTTGATATAGTCAATCTTGGAGAGAATGCCCGGTAGGTCACCCCATCCATCACCGTTGCTGTCTTTGTAGCTGGCAGGGTAGATTTGGTAGACCACACCGTCTTTCCACCAAATGCGCTCTGTGACTGTCATATTTGCTGATTTTGGACTGGATGAGGGGGTAGTGAGGAGGATGAGAGAGGGGGAGGCAAATTGAGATAGAGGGAGAAGATTTGAAGAGAAAGATAAATGTGAGGAATACTGGCTTAAATTGTAGATGTGGGAGAGGAGGGCCGGCAGTATTCAGCCGAGAAACTCACGATGTTTGAAAGATTGTACTTAGTCGCCGTAGCTTGCATTCTTGCACCCACAGCAGTCATCATGATCTCCGCAAAGTGGATGATCTCCAACAACATTGAGCGACCAGGTACAGCATCAAAGTCAATTGGCAAAGATAGGGCGCAAAAGCTTGGGTAGCAGTGTGGGGTTGTCGATCGACATACCGGATTCTCCCATGGGTTTGCTGTGATGCTGAAAAGTGTAATTCGGCGATTGATTATGCATGACATGTGAGACAGTGAGTCAAGCATCCGGCTGGAAGATAGGAAAGTTGGTTTTGTAGGGAATTGTTATCGAATTGTAGATCTGGAGGACGACGTCGCGAAAACCGTCGTTGAAATTCTCGCTGGAATTGGAGATGACGTCGGTCAGGGACAGTGAGCACGTGTGATAGTCTCACGTGATTCAACCACGCTCTCCGGATCGGCTGATCTATCTTCCGGTCACAGCCACATCTTCTCTCGACGGCGTTTGCAGGCGAAGAGCAACATCCACCAGACGGCGACACCGATGCACCAACATCAACAAGGGAACCACTTAAACAAACAGACACGATGCAGCCCAAGAACACAAAGACCACTGCAGTACGAAGAAATATGCCTCTCTACTATCAGCCCCGAGTCCTCACAGCCCATCGACGTCCAAGGATGTCTTCCATCCATCACCAGCCAGCCAGTCAGCCCGTCGGACGGTGGCAGTGATCCATGATGTTTCAAAGGCTTGCACGTGAAGGAAGAGGAATAAACAGCCCTCGACCTCAACCCCCACTCTGTGTCCTGATTCTGGAGCGAGATATATCACGAAATCTAGGCCGAAAATTCAGGCGGCCATTTTATCTGACTTTGTTCGCACATCGATGACGGCAAAGCGCTTGACGGCGACAGCAATCGTCTATCCCGCATTCTCCAGAGATCCAAACCTTGTCTCCGCACTTGGGGAAGTCGAGTCTGGTCTGGCCTGGGGTTGACCAGGGATGCTGCATTAACCCCTTTGGGCCGGATCTCCACCGTGAGGGGACCTTGCTATCCCGTCCAGACCACGATAATATGGTTATATTAATTACGAGCATACAATGGTGGATTCATGGACGACTTGAAACATCGTGGATTGGCAGAAGTCGACTCTATTGCTCCTGGGCCCAACAAGCATTTTTGGGGCTGCTCTCGGCTGGGTTCTTGTCTCTTGAACTTCCTTTGTTTCACGGGTTTACGTACGATGACCTTGTGGAAGAGCTTTGCGACAGGCTGAATTGTTTTGCTGGATGATGGCAGGATTGGTTGAGTGAGAGATAGCGTACAGACGAACCAGCCCGTCGAATGCCGAGCCCCTGAACGGACAGCAATAGTGCCTTGCCACTCCCGCCAGCTCCCGAATCCCAGTCGGTTACTGATGCCAATACCTCTTTTCTTTACTTTCCCATCAACGCCATCGAAATCTAACTACATGAACCGCCATCTCAAGCGGCTAATGGCTATCACACCAACGCCTTGGCAGAGTCTTGCACCATTTTGGCCAGGATGGGTCCAGCCTTGAACCCCAGACTCCCAGGTCGGCGGGAACTACGCGGAGCTGGACCTTGATATCACTAGGAGTTAGTCTTTCATCTCAAGAGACAATCTGGCCGATTGGCCAATCCACCCAAACTTCTTCCTTCTTCGATTCTGATGTACTTGCTGAAGGGGATATAAGGATCAAGTGGTCCCTCGATATCTTACTAGACAGACATCACCACATCATCTCATCGTCTCCTCTCTTCTCTTCACTTCCCTTTTCTTTCAGATCCTCCGCCATTCGTAATACTCTTCAGAATGGCGATCGAAACCAGAGTTGAAGAGATTTCCTCAGTCTCATCAAATACAGCAGACTCTCAAACAACTATCCATAATGTATCCGCCAATCCCCACGTCGCCGAGCTCTCGGCCGAGGCGAAAGATGCTACCCAACATGAGCACTCCCTGAGTCTGATGCAGGCTCTCAAATTATATCCAAAAGCTGTGCTTTGGTCAATCCTCTTGTCAACGGCAGTAATAATGGAAGGTTACGATGTCGTTCTCCTGCCGTCATTTTACGCTTTACCCCAGTTTAATCAGAAGTATGGCGTTATCCAACCTGATGGCTCCTATACTGTTCCCGCCTCATGGAAGTCTGGCTTGTCTAATGGTGTCCTTTGTGGTGAAATCATTGGTCTCTTCATCAACGGAATTGTGTCCGAGAAATATGGCTACAAAAAGACAATGATTGCTTCTCTTATGATGATGATTGGCGGTATCTTCATTCCATTCTTCGCTCAAAATATCCAGACTCTGTTGGTCGGTGCAATTATCTGTGGTATCCCATGGGGTGTTTTTCGTAAGTCTTCTGGAGCTCATGGACAGCTTTGCAACTCGCAAGCTAACTCGAGTATAGAAACCCTTACTACTGCTTATGCCTCCGAAGTGTGTCCAACACAACTACGCGCCTACCTCTGCACATATGTCAACCTCTGCTGGGTTATGGGACAATTTATTGCTTCGGGAGTGCTTCGTGGTATGCTCGACCGCAAAGATGAATGGGCTTTTAGAATTCCATTTGCATTGCAATGGATTTGGCCAGCCCCGATCCTTTTGGGTGTCATATTTGCACCAGAATCACCTTGGTGGTTAATTCGCAAAGGTCGTATTGATGATGCCAAGAAGTCCCTCTTGCGTCTTACTACCAAAGTTGACGAAAACTTCTCTGTCGACGATACAATCGCCATGATGAGCCACACCAACGAGCTCGAGAAGGGTGTCTCTTCTGGAACATCATACCTCGACTGCTTCCGTGGTACCGATCTTCGACGCACAGAAATTGCTTGCATGACATGGTTTGTTCAGACCCTCTGTGGATCAACTTTCATGGGCTACTCTACCTACTTCTACCAACAAGCTGGCCTACCAACTGTTCAGGCTTTCAACCTCTCAATGGCACAATACGCTCTTGGTGCTCTGGGTACTATGGGTGCGTGGTGGTTAATGAGCCGTGCCGGTCGACGGACGATCTATCTTCGTGGCTCATGCGTTCTTTGCATTCTCCTCCTTATCATCGGATTCACTTCATTTGCCCCAGAAAGCAACACTCCTAGTCGCTGGGCTATCGGTTCTATGCTACTTGTCTTCACATTTGTCTATGACCTGACGGTTGGTCCCGTCTGCTACGCACTAGTGGCCGAAGTATCTTCAACCCGTCTCCGATCCAAAACGATCGTTCTCGCACGCAACTTCTATAACGCTGGCGGTATCGTCGTCAATATCCTGACAACTTATCAATTAACACCAAGTCCAACGGGATGGGGCTGGGGAGCCAAATCTGCCTTCTTCTGGGCTGGCACCTGCTTCTTATGTATTCTGTGGATCTTCTTCCGCCTTCCTGAGCCCAAGGATCGTACGTATGCAGAGATGGATGTCTTGTTCGAAAGGCGCATCACAGCCCGGAAGTTTAGAACAACCAAGCTTGATATTTTTACTCCAGGGGACCGGAAGGCGTCGAGTGTTGCGAGCGAGAATGAAAAGCCCGTTACTACATTTGTTGAGAAGGTCTAGAAGGGTTTTGTTAAACGGAGTTTCTTAGATCATTAGATGCGATATACACCCTTTTAGAATGATAAATTTTAGTTCAGAATACCAAGAAAGTTACATACATCTATCTTTTTTGTGTCTTTTATAGAATGAATCGCCACTTGTCAGCTTGTAAAGCCTGAATATATCCAACCCCTTTATCATTAACCCCCTTTCACGTCTCCATTCATTATAACCCACTCACGACTTCGCTTACAGCACAAAAGAAAAATCTGCTTCGCAACCGCCCCACCTCGGTTCTTCTTAGCAACGACTTAAACGACACGCCTCTGATTTTACAAACGAGCAGCTAGGCATCCCCCTAGGAATATCAAGTATGCCAAAAAATGAAGACGAATGATAGATAACCTGCTCAAATAACGAATAGGATGAGAAAGAAAAACTAAAACAAAAGAAAAATTACAGAATCGGAAACTGAACGATTTCCGGAACGGGGAATTGAACCCCGGTCTCCCGCGAACCTTCTTCCTGCTCTCCCTCTCTCGAGGAGCGGGCAGGTTTTGAGAGGCGGAAATGCTAGCCACTACACCATTCCGGAGTTTTTCTTGTTCAGACTGATCCTGTTATTTTGTTGGAGGGATTTGATCTATGTGGTGTTATATAAGGTGGGTTGAGTTAGGGTTTGGTTTTTGAAAAGGCAGAAAACTTTGGCGAGAAAAAATTCAGATAAGGAAATTGATATTAGGAAGGGAAAAAAAGAGGAAGGTGTCAAGCGAGTCGCTTGGGTTTTAGAGGGGGGGGGAGGAAATAAAAAAGGTAAGGAAGGATAACGGAGAGGAAATTCTAAAAGATTTGAATCCTGAAAGATAAAAGAAGAATTATTTATCGAAGCAAAAAAGAAACAAAAAGAAATTCCGAAACGGGGAATTGAACCCCGGTCTCCCGCGACCTGTTAGAAACCTTGGAAGGGGAACTATTGAGAGGCGGAAATGCTAGCCACTACACCATTTCGGATGTTTTGTTGTTGTTTGTTAAAGGTAATGAGCCTATTTGATAATATGAATGGTTCGGGACTGTGTAGCGGTGTTGTGGAACGCCATGTACTAGTTTTTCTTAGCTTCGAGTTAGGCGAGTCAGTTGGTGTCATTCAACCCCCACCTTCTTTCCTTTGGGGTAAATTAGCCAGAGGTTTAAGGAAGCTATAAATGTACTTTTATACAATTAATAGATAGTTGAACGCTTGTTTCAACAGATGCTTCTAAGAACAAATTATAACAGATGATTACATTGTTTTTGAGAAATACACAAAATAACTGCTTGTGTTCTCTAGAACTTTACATGGGATTAATCTCCACTAACATCTCGCGGTACTTGTAGTCCAAATTAATATAATTAGATCGTATAAGAAATATTAATCACATGTGTCAATTACCAGGAACTCTTAGGGTTACTTAAAAGCAAATAAAAATTACCTCTTATACTAGCGAGATAATATTCTTTATAAAAGGCCAGGTTAGTTGATATGTAGAAACTAACGATAAAAGTGGCTTTATGAATTTGACAGAAGTTATAGCCTAATAAGACGTTCTATTACTTTTATATTCTTCTCTACAAAAAGCTAGATTATCCAACTTAACGAAGGTAGCATAAACACTCTCGCATCATAGAAGGACCTGGTCTGCGAGATAATTCTGCCGATTGTTCCAAAGGTGTCTTTATTTATGCTTGATCAGATATCTGAGCAGGTGAGTAGTAGTATGAAGCTTATTAACGAATTTATAATAAATCCCAATTGTCTAAATGATAGAGTAGTTGGTTTATATTATGAAAATTATCAACTGTTAGGTGGCTATAGAACATAATCTCAATCCTGTGTTTGTATACATTTCTACCAGGCTTGCAAAATCTTAGTATACTTTATTAAATGGGTCTCACGCTTTCAGGTTGGATAAGTCATTGACATCTTACAGTTATCCCACACGGAAAACCAAAAAAGAAAAAAGAAAAGTAATGATTCCCTTGCTATAAAATCCAATTAGAGGTGCCCTAACAGAAGAGCAGTTATCAAAAAATCATCGAGGCGACTTGAAAACCTCGTCCCTTCCGTACCCCATCGAAGCAAAGAAAGAAAGGGGTTAAAACGAACAGGGAGGACAAGTAAAAAACCCCCATCATATACAACCGAGTGTTGCATAGGTAATCGTAGACTATGCCAACTAAATGGACGTAGGGCATAACCCCGCAGAAAGCTTTACAGTGGTGGTCACGGTGCCTTGATTGCCCTTACAGAGCCCATCACTATTTTCGGGACTGGGATTAGAACAATATAGAGATGCAGTGGGCGAAGCGGTCATAGAAGGTAAGCTAAGCGTAGCCTGGGCACACGAGTTTTCCGTTGGCTGGGTGGGACATGCGCAGCCTGTAGAAAAGGAGCCTGATACAGTTTGTGTGATCAGTGGTTCAACGAACCCACCGCAATTGTAATAATCTGTCGAGCATAAAGCATTGGACCCGAGGTTCCTAGCTATGACGTACGCACAACCAGTTTGACCATCCTGTCCGGGGACGTTGGCAGTAATAGTGCGAAAAGTTAATTTGGGGTCTGAACCTGGAGTTCCCTTGAGATTGGTGATACATGATGAGGGTATAATCCCAAGCATAGTCCCCTTCGGTCATATCGTAATTAGCGATATATATTAGTATATATATCTTCCAACAAAGTCACATTGTTTACCGGTAACTTGGTGGCAAGATGACGGGTAGCATTTGAATTATTGTTGCCTGAAGATAAAGATATCACTGTGTTTGTTTGATGCTGAATTGAGAAATGAGTTGTGACAACGTGATAATGAGGCTTGCTTGTAAATGCTGTGAATATGGAATATTTGTAAATTGATACCATGGCTTACCGTTTCTATCAACAGTTTTTAAGCATCGCATCATTTGGAGATAAAATCAAGCGCCAGTCCAAATATCTCTCGATAGATAGTCTTGAGTTGGATGCTGGCGGTTACATATATGATGAATAAAAAGATTACGAAGTGTTGGGTAAAGGCCAGAGGCTATTTAAGCGACCGATAGGTTGGAGGCAAGCAGGGGGTGAGCTTAAGATGGGTGATTGGCGCTTGCAGTGTTACAGCTACTGCGCCTCTTACATGGTGAACCAACATTTGACAACATTATATTGAACTCACCAACTGCCGCTCCTAAAGCAAAACCTCGACTTTGCTGTCTCATACATGCACGATTTCTGCCATCTAACCGTGACTATCGCATCGATGTATCTTTATCCTCCTTTTCTCGGTTTGCTATTACTGTATCTTTTCCCCTACTCGTCCTCCCACGCTCTGATCCCCTGCAATGGTTGTGTACCGGAACATCTCTTGCGATCAGAAGCCTATGGAATCGACATCGCTTCGGACTATCTGTATGCTGCCCATTCTTTACTCTTGACTTGGCTCATCTTTACTAATAGCTTTCTTCACTAGAGCGGCTGCTGTCCAGCATGTTAATGGGACTCTTGAGCCCATTGCAATTACCAGTTCTAGTTCTCAATATCGATCACTGATGAGTAGTCTTTCGAAGGACTCAGATATTTACCCCTATGGTTATGGGAATTAGCTGCCAGAATACAGATCAACTCGGTCTCCAGATCAGCTGAGTGATGCGGACCTCAATGTTTTATGTTCGGAATTTACCAAAATCTTGCTTGTTCTCCAGAGCCAGAACAGGGTTATCCGATATTATGGCATTTCTATGCCCTCGTTCTTTACTCATTCCCATGAAGAATAGATTCTCAAAGCATTACATGGTTCTGGCCTTCCAGAGCCATCCTCGTCCCAACCTGCTGATTTTGCTGCTTTCGCTGCAATCAACACAACTAACTGCCAACGTCATTTCGAGTTTGACTGTGGTGCCACTGATTACAATCCTGGGACTTTTATATTCCTGGAGTATAGCAATGCCACACTGAGCGGTTTCCTGTACCATTTTTGGGGCGGCTGGTACTTCGATCGTGTCGCGTATTTCTCGGACCCTCGGCTGGGAAATTGGACATATGATGGTGATCAAGGACATTGGAAAGCAGTTACCAACAGAATCAGAGCATTGATTGAAGATAACAAAGATAAAATTTATCTTGGGCGTTTCGACTCCGATCCATTGGACATTGTTGTGATGGGCCAATTAGTTTCAGATCCATTGTTTCATCAAACTGTGCAGGATTCCCTCAGACTATAGAAGAATGAGCCTATCTTACCTCCGATATACCTGGGAAGCACTGTCCTTAACCCAATCTTTATATCAGCATTGGGGGCAGCAAGAGGTGCAAAAAGCGACATTGATAGGCTGCAGCCGATGGGATGTAATGCTGAGGAGCCTCAGTGTATGAGGATGAGAGAGAAGATACTCCATGAATCTTTAGTTGAGCGGAGCCACGAACAAAAACATTCAGGGGAGCTTTAGATATACTAGTTGAGGTGTATTTCTGCAGGTATGAAGTGTATTCGAGTATGAATAAATTTCTTATCAACTTCACCTGCACCAACATCAAACAACGGAATTCAATCACTCATTTCGTAATATAATAGTCGCAGCTTTCCCTTATATACCAGAATGTTTTATACTAGCTCCAGTTTACAGAAAGACAATACTATACCGTGGGAGCCTTAGCTTGTATGTCAACACCCGATGGAGGTACCCGCCTATCCTAAATTAGCTGCTAATCCACCAAAATCAAAATATCCTGGTACTTGAATCTTTTGATTATAGTGATCCTAAGTCTAGCTAATTCTAATTCTTTTTATCTATAACATAAAATGTCCGAATGACTTCAATCTTGATAGAATATATGAGTAGGTAATATTATAAGTGTCAGGATAAGCTCAGCCCGAATACTAAGCGATCACCTGATCCGCATGAGGTTATATAATAATTTAAAGATTTCGTACAAGGTTTAATCATGATACTAGCTCTCCTAATCTTATTATTAAATACTTAAAGTTAGGGTTAAATAACTAGTAGCTCTCTCCCTAAGAGAGAGTAAGAAACTAAAACCTGTTTATTATAATAGATTTTAATATAAAATTTACTCCGTGTACGGTTTCTTTATTAGTGAATATTTACAGAGCTTAGATACCAAGTTAGAATAATAATAAGTTATTATCTTATTATATATAGGCTTATACCAAGGCTATAATACTATGGCACAGGCTATAGCACCTATATAGCACCATACAGGTGCTATTTGATCAAGTTCAAATAGTTTAGAGTGCTATTTAAATTATTCACCGTGAGAGGAAGCAAGAGGAAGCGAGAGAAATTAAAAGCTACCTAGGTACCTACCTACCATATGACAACGAAAAAAATAAAAAAAATGAAGAAGAAGCAACGGATATTTCTAGGGGTGGCCACCACTTATCCTATGTAGAACCGTACAGACTGTAATTGGCTGGATCTCAGAGTCTTAGAATGAACCACCGCCTTTCCTGTGCACTCTCGCAAGGTCTGCCGCCACGCTACACGCTTTATGTTTGTTTGTTACAATTTGGGTAGTTTGTTATATAAAGTACCTAGCTAGCTATCTAGGTAGGTAAGTTTGCTACAAAACCACGTGCGTTTACGTGGCTAGTGCGAATCGCTCGCTTATGTCGCTCAGATTTCAACCATAAACAACCAAACTTCCTCTAACACAACCAACTTCCTTTAATACAACCTCAATCTCAGATTCACCTTTGAGGGCTAGCAGGATGGATAAAGATACATTCCAGTTTGTCTGTCGTATTGAAACAGCGCTATGCTCCATCAAAGAGCGCATATTTAATGCAGCTGCAGATAATTCCATCGCAGGAAGAAGCGCGCGCGATCGTCTTGAGAGATTGATTATAGACCATGAAGCTACCTCGAAAGACATTTGGCCACCGAAGCTGAAGCGTAAGAGAGAAAGTGAGCAAGAGCAAGAGCAAGAGCAAGAGCAAGCTACGAAGATCGAGTTATCAGCCCCGCGCAACGCAGATCGGTAAGCACTTTCCATGACGATATGAAAGATCTTCCGGCACTCAAAGTCTTCCCGCTACTTAAAGAAAGATCTTTTGCGACTAGAAGCCTTATCTTCACCAAATGAGTCTATTATTCAATGCTTTTCTAGTACTGAAAGGTTGTTTGGTGTTGAGAGCTTGTCTGGTACAGGAAACACGTTTGGTAGTAGAAGCTTGTTTGGTGTTGAAAGGCTATCTGGTACTAGAAGCCTTTCAAGTACTAGACGCTTTATTATTACCAAATATATCTCTGGTATTAAAAGCTATTTGGGTACTAAAAGCATCTCTGGCATTAAAAGCTATTTGGGCACTGAAAGTATCTCTGTCTCTGGTGCTAGAAGCTTTATTATTACCAAATGCTTCTCTAGCATTGAAAGCTATTTAGGCACTGAAAGTATCTCTGTCTCTGGTGCTAGAAGCTTTATTATTACCAAATATATCTCTGGTATTAAAAGCTGTTTAGGCACTGAAAGTATCTCTGTCTCTGGTGCTAGAAGCTTTATTATTACCAAATATATCTCTGGCATTGAAAGCTGTTTGGGTACTGAAAGTATCTCTGGTATTGAAAGCTATTTGGGCACTGAAAGTATCTCTGTCTCTGGTGCTAGAAGCTTTATTATTACCAAATGCTTCTCTGGCATTGAAAGCTGTTTGGGCACTGAAAGATCTTCTGGCACTGAAGGTCTTTCCGCCACTGGAGACTTTGTAATCACCAAAGTCTATTTCATTCCTCACAAGTCGAAAATCACTAACTACTTTCCAGTACCAGATCATCTCCACCCGTCATGCAGCAAGCAAAACCAGAGCCAACATACAAGATCCTTGTCATGCAGAACAAAGAAATTTTTACCGAAGACTTTCACCTCGGAGACCACAAACGCGTATGGCTGGGGCCAGAAACTCAAGTCCTCGCTGGATCAGAAGTTCTCCGTCGTTTGTTCGCGATGAAGAAGAGTGGCAATAGCCGTCTTGACGATGCAGAGGATCGATGTCTTTACGACCCGACCTACACGAAGGAACTCAAGCCCCATTATCCCAATCATACAAAGGTCATCTACTGGGACGGATTTTGCTCGGCATCGGATGAGCTGGTTGGGCCAGACTACTTCATCAGCCAAGACGAGGAAGATATGTGGATCATTTGGTTTATCTGGGCTAAGTGGCTGGGTGGCAAGCAATTCTATATCAGGGACTACTACCAAAAGCTTTGTGCGCTGGAGTTTGCCGAGAAGATGAAGCTTGATCAAGGGTTTGTCACTGCGGTTGAAGCTTTCAAGTTCCCAGAAAAGGAGTAACAAGCGGCAAATACCAGATACTTTGGATTTGAGTTTCTTTCATGAAGATTCAAAGCTTGGCAAGACTCGAATGTTTGACTGGTTGAAGAACGCATGGGCTTGGAAGAGATTCTTTGTGGGATGAAGATATGAATTGTATGGTTTCATTATCAGGCAAACGAGGGGCGGATGGGGGAATGAGCCTCGTGAGCTCATAAGCAGCATGAATGAAATGTCATTTTCCGAAATAATCAAAAGCCCATCGACTCAGATGGAGTTCCTAGAACTGTGTATCCTGACCTGATCCATAGGTGCACCAGGAACAGAAAAGGGTCGAGGACGACGGGTATAAACTGCATCCGGTGGCTTCTCCTCGTCTATCTCAGGTAGGACACTCAGTGCATCAACCTTCGAAATGATATTCTCCCTCCCTTTTCCTTTTTGAAGCACTGACCTAGCTCTTTTTTCTCTCCCGTGCATGATTGCGGCAGTACTTAATCTTGACAATCCTTCCCGCTCCCAGCTACGTGACATCATGAACCAGATGCTCCATAACGTAGCGACGATAATGACTCCCGTTATAAACCAGGCCCCAATCTTACCAGCCTTGGATGGCGGATCAAAAATTGGTAGCGCTGGGGTTGCCGATGTATTGTGTCCCGCTGTCGGGTTACTAATACTCGTACCACCTGTATCTGTCGTTACAGGTGCTCGTGTTTTCTCGATTAGTGTGCCTAAGATAACTTCCAGGGCACTCATCTGCTGCCCGACTCCATTCGACCCGTCCCATGTTCCGTTCGTGTACCATTTCTCGCCACATACTTGGCCCTGAGGGACACCGATTCCAGGTACTGTGCCACTGCACTGAGCGGCTGCTGCCACTGCCGAGGAGCGTAATAACGCAATAATTTTGTCATATGTAAAAGGTGCCATCTGAGTGGTTGCTGCCATCCATCGAGAGAGGTAGGCTTTAAATGATCGTTGATCTGTATTGCATGCGTTTGATTCTTCGCATATGTCTTTCATGGTCCCGCCTGGGAAATAAATATCTGCCGAACGATTTAGGAGACCCCAAGTACGGTTCATCCAAAGTTCAGAGCCGGTCTGCGGTTTTGTTAGCCTCGAGATGGCTAACGTCAGAGTTGTACTTACATGGTTATACATGGTTGCAGCCCCGATAAGCATCACGCCTGCATTATATGTCCACTGGTTATGATCCAACTCGGTACAGTTCAACGTCTGAGCTTCTGCATTATCGTACACGTTGTAGTTCTCATCGATCAATCCAATCATCTCTAGCCAGTCCCAAAGCTTCACAGCCCAATCAGAATATAAGCTGTCGCCTGTGTATCTCGCCAGTCGTGCCGCGATATTGAAGAGGGAACCATTGGAAATGGTGTTCTTGAGATTATATCCCAGGATCATGTATATTTGCCACCTTAGACCTCCTCCGCATAATGTTGTATCCCATCGGTTGATCTGCTCGTTGAACACAGCTTGGGCTAGCGACAGCCAGGACGGCGAACCCGGCGGCGGATCTGGAAAGTTCGTCTCTGCCGCTGAGAGAGCAGCCATGGCCCAAAAAGCCTGATCATCGTTGCCAAGTGATGCGCTTTGGTTCTGTGGCATATAATCTTCGTCTGGCCCTGTCTGGAAGAGCAGTGCTTGTGACACAACCGAGTTATAAGTTGCGTCGCCCGTGTAGCGGTAATAATCAATCATGGAACCAAACATCGCTCCTGATTGCCACCAATAGTAGGGAGGAAATGGTAAGAGGCCAGGAGTTTGACCGCTCTCGTTTCCTTTGTAGTAGGTCATTAGCCCGAAGGCGATGTCGCTTGCAGCCCTTTTGATTGATTCTATACATCATTAGCCTTGATGGAGTCGGCGAAATAAGTGATAAATGCTGAGATTTATGATATTATGGAATAGACTGAGGCTAATCGTATCGTGCAAGGAGAAAGTGAGCAGGACTTTAAAAGGTCCAGGCTAGACAGGTACATCGGAGAAGTTTGGCGACGTCATGTGATTGTGAGATCACAGGACCCAGTTTTCCAAAAAGTTGATATTTGAGAGGGCGTCCTCATACCTGGGTCGTCGATATCAATCTCAATTGCTAATACATTTGGTAACAGCAAAAGTAGCAAGGTCGCGCATATTTGTGGCAATCTCATCATGATTGCAGAATCGTGAAGTTGCCCTCACAGAATAATATCCGTTCCTGATAAAACAAAAGGCAAATGAAAGCCGGAGGATATGAAGAACTCCTTCACGATTTCATCACAGGTGTACAGAGCTCCTCAACTTGCCATATTCGAAACCCCGAACGACATCAGAGCAAAGGCTTTTCGACATGAGATGGAAAGTTGGAGAAATATGACGAAAGAAACTGGCTGGGGATAAGAAATGTACTTATGGGCTTATCATGAGCAATGATGTGCTACTGGGGAGCCAATGCTTGCTTCCGGGGAAAGTTGAAAGTGATCCATGTGAATACGATGAGGGCTCCAATCAGTGGTCTGACATGTTGGCAAGGATCCCATGGGGATAAGCAGCATCATTGGTGGATTCGTGTCAACACGAGGGGCACAGGGCCCTTACGAGAATTGTCATATACCCTTTAAAAAAAAGAGGCGGCCAGGAAATGAAAGCATGTGGGGCTATGCTGTAAGGTCGCATTGAGTTGTAGCTGGGGCTGGTTGTTTGTAATGAAGAAAAGAATTAGTCTGTTGCAAAAATTGAAAAATTGAAAGACTTGTAGAAAACCGGTCGCGGTATCATATGCCAAGGTTGGAATTCTCTGATAACTACAATGCGAGGTAATAGGTAATATCAGCCCATTGCTGAAAGCGGAAAAGAAATATTGTATCCCTGCTGTTCAGCCGAAGTTCTCCATACAAGCCGATGTGCCAATTCGAAACAAGCACTGGTGATGTGATATCGGTAATACGGCGACGGAAAGGCTTTTCATTTCAAGATTCAATTGATTGTAGATTCTCTACTCTATTATACGTTTACACCATAAGGGTGTGGTCGTGGTGAAGAGACATACAATAACAGGTCCAATGTATCACTCACGTGACTGAGTCTAAGAGCGATTTTGTTGTGCTGCAAAATTAGGAACTCGCGATTTACGAGCGTATAGTTACATATTATCTGCTTAGGAGTTTGAGTTTTCCCTCTCACTACATAATTGATAGCCATTCAACTCGAAAACAACGACAGTCTCATGATCACGTGTACATTTTTATAGCTTCTATTGATGATGGTTGGACGGACACAAGGTACGCAGTAATGTGAGAGCATATATTCGGCACAAATATCAAACATTTCTCTTCTAATTACTAGCTGGAATTCAGGGAAAACATGGACACCTTAACAGTAAACTTCAAAAGAAGCGAGCCGGTGTTGTACCGCATTGCAAAGGCTTTGCAACTACTATGTTGCCCGTTCTCTATCTAGAACTATCACAAGCAGGCAAATTCATGCAGGATTCCTGGATACCTTTCCTGAACGGTCTTGGATGAATGTCAGTTTTGAGCTGTTTTCAAATTCAAAGAATGAAATTGTCGGGATCTCAAGTTTGTGATCAAAGAGAGCACAAAGTTATATCAATGGGTAGCTAATTATATGGTGAAGTTCCTACTTAGATAACCATTTAGATGGGCGTCATGCTTGACTCTTGAGTGGTGGTGGCGACCATCTTTGATTAAATCTGGCCTCGAGAATCGTACATTCTATTTCTGGTATAGCATTGAGTGCAGGCGCAATCTGAAGACTGGAATAACTACATCTTCCATCCGGTTTCCAAGTAGCAGTAATAGTCTGAGTTTTCGAGGCTTAATTATCTGCTGTAAGAATCAGGTAATGATTGTGACATATTAGGGGTTGCATTTTTCTCTTGATTAGAGTTCCCCGTAATTTCATGTTCCAAGGCTGTAGTTAATCTTCCTCGCCATTTTTCCAAGTGGAATATCTGATTTCATAATCGAGGTTTTTTCCACATTAGAATCTTCCCCATAATTCGCTGAAGTCCGTCCTCCTGGTTTAAGGGATAAGTGAGGGTGAGGACTGGCTGGGCAAACGAAGGACTAAGCGACGGTATACCTTTCGAGAATTTCATAAAAGTCATTGATTATAGCTTCGGCTTGTCTGGAAATATATTTACCTGCCATGTTATCTACAATAGATAGCTTCTAGAACGGAATCTTAACGTGAACATTTTTTATTTCAGCCTTTAGACCCGAACAGCACCCTGTTCGGTCTCCTCGGCTAAACCTGCCGCCGGCTAGATTGAAAATAAATAGGGAAAGAATTCCCGTAGTAATCTGACATAAGAACGCTTATCGTGTTGTTCACCCAAGGATTGGATCCATTGCAGCTCAAAGCTCGTCAACATGATTGAAAGTTACGATTTTTTACACCTGGAAGTGGTACATATGCCCGGTTCTGAAGAGAACAATCTCACGGAATGGTTTCAACGATACGGGGAACTGGATGGCAATGATATTTCCAAAGATTCCGATGTCCTTCAAGCGGTGAATTCCGACGAGCTCCCTGTGAGTTTCATTGAACAGCGAATTAGGGAATCGACACCAAAAGCTCCCGCCACGAGAGGATTCTGCGTCAAATGTCAAGATTTGTTTGATAATTGGCCTTCGTTAGGTAGTTCATCGACTAGAAACCACGACTCCAAGCCCGACCTAGACGAAGATGGATGGGAGTATGCTGTCGCAAGATCATGTAGCACTTTCGAATTGGAAGCCTCAGCGCGCTCTGGATGCAGATTTTGCACATTCTTACTACAATCTCTCAAGGATGTTAACTTACTGGACACATTTCGCAAGATTGAAGCACGCTTGTATCATCTCGATAAAGAAGCGATTGCATCTTTGTGTATTCAGAACTGGGGGACAAACCCTTCTCAACTCCTATGGCTAAACTTACCTGGAAAGATCTGCACTTCATGTAATTCTGGCTTGGCTTCAACTGTGAAATTTGACTCGACTTTTCTACCAGCCTCAGGTGCGTCGTATTTCATAAGCACAATGTTTCAATCTTGCTGACAGGCTGAAGCCGATTGTTATGATAACCCGCGGGACGTGTTTGAGGTAGCGAGTAATTGGCTGTCTACTTGTTCTGAAAGCCATGAGCTCTGTAAAAACAATGAGAACACGCTCCCAACAAGGCTGATCTCGATTACTGGCGAATCGCTGCGTTTAGTGTTGAGCTCCGAATACCACAAGAGGCCGCGATACGCCACTCTATCACATAGCTGGGGTTCCCACGATGTCATCAAGCTCACTTCAGATAATATGGATGACTTTATGACGGCAATACTGGTTGAAAGACTTCCAGCAACCTTCAAGGACGCCATTAAAATTGCTCAAAGATTAGGTTTAGATGCATTGTGGGTTGATTCACTATGCATTTTGCAAGACAGTGAAGATGATTGGCAAAAGGAGTCGGCGCTGATGTCCTCAGTCTATGGCGGGTCAACTATTAATATAGCTGCGTCGTCCGCTCGTGATAGTAGCCAAGGTTGTTTTCTTAAGCCGCTTAACTTCAGTGGCGGGCTTCGAGCTCGAATCACTGACGGTGGACGACAAAGAGTGCAGGACTTTCGAAGTTCGAACGAATACAATCTTTCAACTTTTGATACTCACCTGGGATCTAGAGCCTGGTGAGTTTGACTTTCTTTTTTAAGCATAAGCTCTTATTCTGGTTGTTACTAGATACGCGTAGAGTGTTAGCTGGCAAACTCGTGCATGTTTCTTTACGTCAGAAATACACATCGCAATTACGAATCCAATCCAAACGGGTATGCTGACTTGGGACTATCAATAATGTAGGGCACTACAGGAGAAACTGTTACCACCTCGAACGATTCATTTAGGCGATCGAGGCGCCTTCTGGGAGTGTAGAATGAACATTGCATCCGAATATCTTCCAGATGGGTTTCCACGGATACTCGTCTTCTCACTTGTTCGTCGAAAGACAAATTTTGAAGGGCTATGGCCTCAGATCGTGCGACTTTATT
Source organism: Pseudofabraea citricarpa (assembly GCA_029641185.1). NCBI lineage: Eukaryota > Fungi > Ascomycota > Leotiomycetes > Helotiales > Dermateaceae > Pseudofabraea > Pseudofabraea citricarpa. The sequence continues at coordinate 85,560 of JAPWGK010000038.1, forward strand.
CTACCGCGACTCTTACTTTTGGGAAAGACAAATTACCAGCGCTTTCTGGTGTTGCAAGGCTCGGGCATGATGAAACCGGTGACGAATATCTGGCGGGGCTATGGAGGCGTCAGATTGAGGAACAGCTATGCTGGCGCCGGTGGGTGCCCAAAACCATAGCAAAGCGACCAACTTGGCGAGCACCCACCTGGTCTTGGGCTTCTATCGATGGAAAGGTATTGTGGTATAGGTTGCAGAAAGGTATCCTTGATACTCAACATGCACACGTTTTGGATGCTAGCACGGCGAAATACGGCCACGATCCGTTCGGGCAGGTAACTAGTGGAGTAATTCGACTTGGTTGCTCCACCATGGCATCTGGCTACTTGGTTTTTTCAGATAAGACCAATGAAGTGGAGGCTGAAACAGACATTTTTATTATGTTACGTGTCGGTAATGAGGACAAGGAATTTCTCATCCAGCTCGACTGTTCAGATGATATACGTTCAGGGGATAATGAACTAGTTTATCTCTTGCCCTTACTCAGTGGCAAAACAGGCACAGGGACTATCTTGGAAAACGATGATTGTCTAGATGAATTCATGATAGAGGGTATTGTGCTTCGCCCCAACCCCACAAAAGGCGAGTTTTCTAGGATTGGATCATTCCACTTCTACAAAGATAGAGCCTTGTTACCAGAGGAAGATAGTGGTGGGGAAGAAGCTTATAAGCCCTTCTTCAAGGTATTGGAAGACTATGGAGTGACAATAGCTGAGGCAGTATGTGCCGAGATCATCACGAATTCCAGATATCCCGAGGAAAAATTCGTCATCACTCTCGTATGAAGAACGAGAATTTTTTAAACCCATCCAGCTATATACCGAGCGTACTACAGATTAGTCGATCAACTATTTGGGTTCATGCAGGAGGGTATAGATGTAGTCAACTCAATAACGGTACGTATGCAAGACATATATCTACTATCAAAAGGATGCACCTATCGAGGCCTGGAGACATCTTAATACTTGGCTGGTAGAAAGAGCAATTGTGATCTTGTCGATCTGTTTTAGGCCATGATCATAGATAAACGGTTTAAATGGCCCAGAATTATCCAAGCTTTTCAATGTAGAAGGGTTCGGATCTCAAACAATCCCGAGAAGAACACAGCCCCTGAGTCATCTCTAAAGGCTAGGGTATCCACAGACGTAGATAATGCGACATGAAGCGGCGCAATGTTCTCCCATACAGCCTTGACCAAGCATAATGGCTTCTAGCTTCGTCGATAGGCGGCAGTGCTCGTAAAGGATTGGTAATAGAACTACTTAGAAGCTTTAGCACCCATGGTAGTAATTCATCATAAATAGATCATATAATCTCAACCAATACAGCTAATTATTAGTAAGATTCCATGCTGGAAAGGCCCGTAATAAAGAAAACTTCGGGGACCGATAAATCATGCTCTGTATCTTCGGATGGACTACATTACCCCAGTCAAATGAAATTGTTTGCATCTTCAGGCTACGCTTCTACTTATGTCGGATAATTTGTATAAATATCAAATTCAAAGTGAGTATCAACAGAGACTTATATGGTTAATTTTAAATGGGTAGGGCAGAGTGTTCTGTAATAAAATTCCATAATATCTGGATTTTCTACACAGGCTACTTATGTCTCTTGCATAATTAGCTGCGGCGACTCCCCAACCTACTAAATCATCAGCCAAGATTGAAACAGTGCGTAGTCTTACCTCTTGTGATTGTTGTTGGAGAATGAATGAAACTCGTCGGTGTTCAATTTGTCGAGTACCGAGGCTTGCACCATCTCGGCTTTCTAACCTTGCAACAAGAATGCGAAGCACGTAGCGCCAGATTCAGCAAACAAGTTCTAGACCCATGATTGTGGAGACATCTTCCTGGTAGAGTTGACCTTCGTCCCCAGTCCCACTCCCGTAGGTAGTGCCCAGGTACTCGTCAAAACGGAATACTCCCTCAAAGACAAGGAAAAGAAATCATTCAACCAAAGATTATTGTGGATGATAATATCATATCAGTGTCATCTGAAGGGGTGTTCTGTTTTATCGATTGCCACTCTCAGCGGGGAGCGAGCCTGAAGAACGAAGGTCAAGTATCGCAAGAGGTACTAGCCTCCACCCATTACCTCTTCTATAGACTAAATTAGGCTTTTGATCGTGTGTTACAATTTCAGAAGACCGCATAAGGACCAAAAAGTCAACGGCCTCTTGCTACCGGATTTCGGTCAGCTACAGAGCACCGCTCGGCTAATCTAGGGGGCTCGAATATGAACTTGGATATATTACCAGTGGATTAACCAATGATGTGAGATGGAATATTCTATCTCATTTAGTTGAGGAAGGGGTGATGCAAGAGACACATCCGGGATTTCTTGTTTAGCTGACCATCTGGAAGACATTCGGTGGTTGTGGAAGCTCCACACTATCTTTTCGCCGAGAGCCGAGCAACTTTATTGGTTGTTTGACAGTTCATCTGACAATCAATGACTATAAATTCCTGCTCTCCACTTGTGTCGTATGTCGATCCCGGACTCCTTATTCCCTGACAGCCCCGGTGATTCTACGCAACGCCAGCTTGATCATGGACTCTGCATCTGCCGTTGAGCTCGAAATGCCCGGGATTGCTTCTTATATGCTGATGTCGGACTTCATGTTTACTCATAAGACAGAGGCTACCACCACCAGTCGGACTCCGAGGAAGCACGGGTGTCTATCGTGTGCGTCACTTCTGGTCTCGCCTGCTTTGAAGGACTTCTAACTGGTTGGAGATATCTTGGAGTGCTATGAGACGGCTATCTTTTCTTCACACGAATACTGTCAGGGAACTCCTACGCGCCATCACTGCATTCAACCTCGGTCTGAAACCAGTCACACATATCATGGCGCCGTCATTCGCTGCATCTACAGAGAACCTGGAATTTGTGATCCTCTGCAAAGAGATTGAGCAATTCTTATATAAGGTCGGAGTTGGCCAGGCCATTGATTTTGGCAGCTAGTATCTAATAGGTACTTCTATTCACCAATTCTGCTTTCTTTCTCAACATCCAAGTAATTATCCGACTCAGTAGCGATCATGGCATACCACAGCGTCCCAATTTTTGCAATTGGTGCCGTCCTTTTGGCCTATATCGTGGTGATCAAGGTGCACTCTCTCATCACCACCTACAACTTCTCCCGCACCCGCGGCTGTGAATCCATCATCAATCACCCCCAGCCGGAGCGAATCCTCGGTCTGAGACTCTATCAGGACCTGGTTGAAGCCGCACGCGGTAAAAGAGTCCTCGAGTTATTTGTCGAAAAGTTTAGGCAGTATGGACATACATGGCGATGTGTTATTTTGGGAAAATATGTCATTATGACTGACGAGCCAGCAAATGTCAAGGCGTTGTTATCAACGCAATTTAAGGACTTCTCACTGGGGGATAGGCTGGCCGCCTTCGGCCCCCTGTTGGGAAAGGGAATCTTTACATCAGATGGTGTCGCATGGGAGCATTCACGTGTAAGATCTCAGTCTTTCTATGCCTACTGCGACTATCTCAGCGAGAACTGAAAAGCTTCGACTGAATACTAACTAAACCCAATAGGCGCTTGTTCGTCCCAGCTTTGTTAAGCAGGCTATTACTGAGCTGGACACCCTCGAATCCCACCTCCAAGCCCTCTTTAGTATTATACCAAAAGACAAGTCAAAATTCGACCTCCAGCCTCTCTTCTTCCAACTGACGCTCGATAATTCCACCGAATTTCTTCTTGGCGAATCAGTACGCAGTCTTACAAGTCCATCAGGATCTGCTGAGCAAGAATTTGGGATAAAGTTCGATTTCGCACAGTTTCAACTTATGGATCGACTACGCTTGGGACGCTTTGTTTATTTTCATGGAAGCAAGGAATTCTATGATGCATGTAAATTTGTTCACGTCTTTGTGGACAAGTATGTGCACAAAGCTTTACAAGCTAAGCATGCGGAGAAAGTACAAGCCACACAGGAAAGCGAAAAGAAGGGGAAATATATCTTTCTGAAAGAACTCGTGCAAGTCACAGACGATCCGATTCAGATACGTTCTGAGCTTCTGAATATCCTCCTTGCAGGTAGAGACACAACCGCTGGCACTCTATGCAACACCTTTTTCGTCCTCGCCCGTCGCCCTGAGATCTGGGCGAAGCTTCGTGCCGAAGTAGATGAATTAGGCGGCAAGAAGCCTGACTACGAGACTTTGAAGGGCTTGAAATACCTGAAATGGGTGTTGAACGAGTGTATGTTTCTCCTGTGATACTTTTACAGCAAATTAGATGACTGCCTCAACTAACACATTATAACTTCAGCAATTCGTCTTTTTCCTTCGGTTCCCTCCAACGCCCGTACTGCCGTCAGGCTTACCACCCTCCCCATCGGCGGCGGTCTAGATGGAAAATCGCCTATGGTAATTCAGCCTGGACAGGAGGTAAGCTACCATGTTCATTCTATGCACCGTCGCAAAGATATCTACGGTGAAGATGCGGACGAGTTCAGGCCAGAACGCTGGGAAACGCTGCGTGTAGGCTGGGAGTTTGTCCCATTCAATGGAGGCCCAAGAATCTGCTTAGGGCAACAATTCGCCTTAACAACTGCGGGATATACAATTGTGAGGTTAATGCAGCACTTTGAGTCGTTTGAGGCCAGGGATCCTAAATCTTGGTGTGAGGGATTACATTTGACGTTAAGCTCCGGAAATGGGGTTTGGGTTGCGGCTACTCCACAAGTCTAATGTCAAGACAGTTATAACTAAATTGTGTCTGATCTCAAATACTATCAATAGAATGTCGTTTTTGTTGTCTGAGATTATAAGACGATTGTTTTGAGTGCACTCTGATCTACATACTGTTAACTACTTCACGGAATGAAATAATATCTCTAAGGTCACTTGTGTTGAATAGATATGTCTTTGCCTTCTTACTGTATCATCTCAAAATTGAGATTCTTTGGAAATACGGAGCTAATAAGTAGGTCACTGTGATTATTGGCTTCGGATTTCGGAAATCGAGAACCGAGAGCCGAAATATACTCGCTTCTCATATTAGACCTACTCGTCGGGCTCGCTTTCATTTTCTCTGTCGTCACTTCTCTTCGAGACAGGAAAAGTAGATTCAAAATGAAAATAAACACATAGCGTAGTGATTCGTATCAAAGAAGTTATTTGAAGCTTACAATTATCCTTGACGTATGACTTGGTGTAAGCGATAGAAAATCCTACAACCATTTCTATATTGCACAATACGTTGAGGTATATGACTCTAACTATTTAATAGATTTAAATTTGTTTGAGTACAGATGCTGTTATTAAATACATTTTGAAAATAATTACAAGGAGAGGATACATCAAATAAAATGTAAAGCACGTTCTAGTAAATAAAAACAAATCTAAAGCAGCTCGAGGGGGAACGAAATCGTGTTTATATTCATTCTCCAAGATGCTCTGATTCCTTTTTATGTATTTAGAATGACATCAGCAGCTTTCTCACTGATTATAAAGATTGGTGCTTGAATGAAGATGCCAGGAATGTTGGGGAAAACACTGGCATCAACTACCCGCAGGTTTTGGACGCCTCTAACCCGAAATTTCGAGTCGAGGACCGCATTTGAATCATCCTCAGCACCGATGGGACAACTACAAGAAGCATGATGACCCCAAGCACGATCTTTAATGTATTGTCCTAGATCATCAGGTGAGGTGACTGATGGACCGGGGTTCTCTTCAACAAAGCTGTCACCACCAAGAAGAGAATACACCGAGTATTCTTCCAACGCTCGACGTGACATATTGATAGCTTGAATCATGGCATCGAGATCCAGTTGATCAGCACCTCCGGCGGTTGTGCCGGTATCAAAGTAATTAAAGTTGATGATAGGAGTGTCAAGCGGATTGGTAGATCTGAGCTCAACTGTCCCAGCCCGGTTGCGAGTATGAGCCTTCAAGGTATACCATGAAAAGTGCTGATGGTCTACAACAGCGGCATCAGCCCACTGTGGGAAGTACCCCGTAAAATCGACTGGACCAGCGAAGATGTATAGATCAATGTCGGACGTCGACGCAAAGTCAGAATTGACTGCCATGGTAGCAGCAAGACCATTTGTTGCATACGCTCCACGCAGAGCAAAGATGTTCGGATTATCCTGCCACTTCTGAAGGCAGACATCGTGGGCCTTGCCATCAAACGTACAGCCCTTCAGAATTTCAAAATCCTTTCCGTGTTTGATATTCACTGGGATCTCGTACCGATCTTGCATGTTGGTTCCCACACCAGGAAGGTTGTTGATAACGGTAATGTTGAATTTGTTTAGCTCCTCAGAAGCTCCGATGCCACTCAACTTGAGTAGCTGGGGCGTATTGAAAGCTCCAGCAGCAATAATCACCTCTTTGGTCGCAACTGAAGTGCCAGGAGTGCCTGCGCTACCACTAAAGGGACTAGCACTGTATAAGTACTCCCCGTCAAGGAAATCAACCCCCGTTGCTATTGGACTGGTTCCAGAAGTGTCGAAGTTGATCTTTGTAACATGGCAGTTCTGCCGGACAGTGAGAGGATAGCCTTGAGCTACTGTCGAGATAATGAAATCACGCACAGCTGTCCTGGTTCCACCTTTCATGATGAGCGGAATCTGAAAGAAGCCTTGGGTGGAATCACGAGCTGGGTTTAATCGGCTGTTTGGATCATTCAATAAAGTATTTGCAAGCCCCGTAATTGCGTTGAGAGGGTCGGGGCCGATTCCCATCACAGCAGCACCGCCAGCTAGATGCTGAGTTAACATCGTGTCATTAAGGAGGATTGTTGGATCAGTGGGCTCGGTAGGAAGCCATTCGTAGACCTTGTCGAGGTACTGGTTCATGTTTGTCGATGCCCAAGAATTATCACCAGTAATTTGCGCAATTCTATCCCAGTCGCTTGCACTGTCGACTTGTTAGCTGTGTAATTTTACCAAGAATTAGAGTATGGGGATAATCTTGCTCCCGCTGCAAAGGCACAAAAGAAGTAAGGAAATCCGACATACTGAGGAGTAATGAATATGAGAGCATTGTGAGTAATACAGCCCCCCAGTGTGCCCGACCGCGGATAGAGAATTCCAAGTTCTGTAGCGTCTGAAGGTGGATCGGGACCGACATGATATTGGTATGGTCCAACTCGGTACGTGTACTTTGGATCCCTCTTTGCTCTTGTCTGGTCTTTGTAGTGGTTAACAAAGAGGTCCCATCTCAATTTAGGATCCTGGGTGACGAGTGCTTGGTAACCAGGAACTGAAATGTTGACATTTCCACCCTGGTCGTTCCCAGACTCAATGAGAAGTGTTCGATAACCAGCCATTGCTAGCCTACAGGCTAGAGGGCCTCCTCCAGCACCACTTCCAACAACAATATACTCATATTCGAGAGAGACGTTGGAAGCAGTTGGAGCACTGTTGACGAATTGGAAGGTCACGTGAAACAAAACCACAAAGATATCCAGCAACTTCATGATGCCTGTCGTTGCCAAAATCCCGTCTGATTTCCAGCGTTGATATTCAAAGATGAGTAATAAGAGGGATTTGTAGTAGGAGCACGAGCAGCCACGAGCTACCGAGGCTGAGTCCAAAAAGTTGAGAAAGAAACAGTCCTCGGTTAATTTTACGAAGTCGAGATGCAATAAGTACAACGGCATTTGAATAGCCGCTATCGATTGTGCGGGGAAGCACAACCACTTTCGTCAGCAGCTTTCCTAAAAGAGAAGGACTGGAGTAAGCTGAAAAGTTCGATGGAATCCGTGTCTCTTTCTGGCTACTGATCGACATCTTGTTCCTGGCAATCTCGGCAAATGGCAAAGATGGTCAGCCGGATTGTGAGAAGTCAAAAGGTCGTCTGCATCTTTTTTGTGGTCATGGTCAAACTTTTCCAACATGAAGTTGCTCGGGGATATTCTGTTGATGCCATGTCTGGTGGCCGCCTTTCCCTTCATTTCAGAGCAGGCTGGTATCAAAAACACTCACCTCCTGAACAGACAACAGGTATGAGTTTTCTCTACAAGTCCAATATCGCTCTCTGACATTTTATCTCTGCATGCCAAAAAAAAATCTTCTTGGACGTCCCATTGTTTGAGGTCGTCAATCTAACTTTCAGCAGAGCGGCGGTGGTCAACCCGGAGGCCCAGTTACGTGTCCGTTCAATCCAAATCATCAAGATGCTGTACCCGTGAGCGATGCCTTGTAAGTTTTCTACCTATATGATGATTGAGACTCTCTATCTAACGAAATAAGTCCGTATAACGGAGCGAAGGGTGGAATACCAGGCACCGGAGTTGGAGGCTATCAGGTCCCAGCTTTGGGTGACATCGATCACCAATTTATCGCTCCAGCCGATACTGATATCAGGGGACCTTGCCCTGGATTGAATGCAGCGGCTAACCGTATGTCCTTTTACCTGACATAATAGTCCCTTGCTGAATGTGTATAGATGGATTCCTTGCTCGAGATGGCGTGACCAACTATATCGAGTTGATTGATGCAGTTCAAAACGTTTATAATATGGGATACGACCTTGCAAATTTCCTAGCGGTTTTCTCTATCTTTATCGCTGATGGCGATCTTGTTACTACGAAGCTATCGATTGGCTGTGATGCTACAACGCGTACTTCCATCAATCCAACGCTCACTGGCAGCGAGCCAGGACTAGATGGTCACAACAAGTTTGAAGCGGATACCTCTCTCACTCGCGATGACTATTTCTTAGGGGAGGGTGACAACTTTTCATTCAACGGCACTTTGTTTGGTATGATGGCTGAGACTACGGGAGGCAATTTTGATTTCCAGGGGCTTAGCGAGTTTCGGTATCAGCGATACATCCAAAGCAGGCTTGAAAATCCGCAAATGCAAGTCCCCTCAATGGACTGCGAAGGCTGTGCTGACATATTTTCGTAGGTTTTTCGGCCCTTTAGGTACATTCACTTATGGAGCCGCGTCGTTTGTCTATGAGCTCTTTCCGTCTGGAACCGATGCTTATCAACCCAACCTTCAGAATACGGCGACATTGTGAGTAACATATCGAAAAGATAATCTGCGATGCTAATGCATGTGGCAAGCTTTGGTGCAGAGCAGCAGTCAGATGGAACGTGGAGTCATGTTCCCGAACGTATCCCCAGCAATTGGACCACCAGAGTGACGCCGTACACTTTACTTGACGTTGCAACGCAAATCCTCGAAATGTACGCTGTGCACCCGGTGGGTTTTGGAGGAAATGTCAATGGCACGTTTGTTGGCATTGATTTCCCTCCATATATCCAAGGGGGTAATCTCACTGCCGCCCAACCATCTGCCGTGGCATGCCTGTTGTATCAGCTTGTGTCTGGTCCCATTCCTTCCAGCCTTAACGGCTTCGTCACCCCCACAGTTGAAGCTCTCCAAGCCGTACTTACGGCAATCGGTGGTGAGTCATTCACGAACTTAGGATGCCCCATTCCATTGACCTGAGTAACGGACGAATGGATTCCATATCTCTACTATATTATTGTCTTTTAATTGTAAATTCTATTCAAACTTCTTTCCTTCCAATATCGCTTGCGTCTTCTTTGTAAACAACAATAGTTTTCTCCTGAATTGTAAATATTGAGAAGGAAAATACATAGATTCATCTGAATCATTGATTTTAAATTACAACCAAGATAGTATACAATGCGACCGGCATTAATTATTGCTGGAGAGGAACACAATAAAACGGTAACTATGAGTGAAAAATACAAATCGTAATTAGCTCTTCCTTAAGCATAGCAATACAAGGATTTCAGTACTCCAGTAATTCTGTGTCAGTCAACAGTAGTTGATATGACAGTACGACAGATCAAATTAATCAGATTATGGTCGGACCTCTCGTCGTTTTACATTATCACAATATACCACCATCAATCTCATAACATGAGTAACTCCTGAACCACATCAGTCCCCGTTCGTTTAACAACTGCCGTGCTGGTGGCGGTGGTTTGATGCCTCGGCATGACGATCTACTTCTATAGCGTCTTCCCCAAATTACCCGTTCAGCTCCCCCCGCATTTTGGCTTCCACTAGTTGGGATCAGCATATTTACAATAATGGGATTCTCTCATTTGCCATGGACGTGCCTCGGAGCCCAGATCATTCAGAGCACGAACACATGTTAGTCACGTGAGGCACCGTCTCCCGCAATATTGTTTTCTCTATAAAGTCGTGCAGACTGTGATGAAAGTACTAGAGTCGATTAATCAGGCGAATTAAGTCCAGAGTCGTGAGTGGTCATAGGATTAAGGTGCAAAATGCTACTTTTATTTTTTTGTGTCGGGTTCGTGCTCGCTTCAGCTTCTGAGCGCCAACTACTTCCCGTTGGTTTCGACTATGTTATTGTTGGCGGTCAGCCTCATCGAATCTTGCTCTGATTTAAGAAGCTAACTATGAACTCGATATAGCTGGTACTGGCGGTGCGGCACTGGCCAGTCGCCTCTCTGAAGATCCAACCGTGACGGTTGCTGTGATTGAAGCCGGAGGAGAGTAAGAGGATATCCCTTTTTGTCTCTATACAAGCTTACACCCTCGTATAGCTACCATCTGAACGACCCTGTGTTTGCAAGTACACCTGGAGGAGATATTCTCTCATGTGGCTGGAGTCCAGCCGACACGAATCTTATCGACTGGCAATTCCAAACGCAGCCGCAGACGGGTGCGGCAGGGCGAGTGATGCATTTTGCCCGAGGGAAGTGTCTTGGAGGTAGCTCAGCCCGAAACTTCATGATCTATCAGCGAGGTACAAAATCGTCGTATGATGAATGGGTGACGCTCGGTAATCCTGGTTGGGGTTGGGACGATTTATTGCCATACTTTATGAAGGTCGGTTACCACTTACTAAAGGTCCTCGCGTAGCTGAAATTTGCGTCGCATCGTAGAGCACACAAATTACACCTCCAAACGACAATCTTCGAGGTCCTGATGGCGCCGAAACGACATTCAATCCGGCTGCTTTCAGTCCTAACGGTGGCCCACTCCAGCTGTCATTCCCAAACTATGTGCAGCCACTGGCGCCGTGGCTACGTGCTGGCCTCAATGAGATTGGACTACCAAACGCCACGGATTTTAGCAGCGGCGAGCTGAAAGGGACTGGGTTTGCTCCGGCGACTATAGCACCCACCGACGAGTCCCGCAGCTCTTCGGCGACATCTTTTTTAACCGCCGCTCAGGGACGACCCAATCTGGTGGTATTCCAGAATACCATAGCATTCAAACTTGTCTTTGATGGTAACAAGTCTACGGGTGTTGAAATTAGCCCACTTAACGGAAGCGTGTTCGAAAAGGCAACAACTATCAATGCATATCGGGAGGTTATTATTGCAGCTGGGGCGTTCCAATCGCCACAATTACTTATGTTGTCGGTAGGTATTTTACTCGGTGATCACCAGCCAATATTAACAGTGTTTCATGATAGGGCATTGGGCCATCAGATCAGTTGGCACAGTTTGGGATTCCCATATTGCATGAAAATCCAAACGTTGGCCAGAATATGCAGGATCATCCATTCTTCGCCCCGTCGTATCCCACATCAGTAAATACCTTGACGAAGGTAAGGTTCATTTTCACTTCTACAGATATTAAAAAAGCACTAATGCATCTACATTTTGCAGCTCGCACATGATCCGGTGTACCTCGCAGAACAATTTCTTCTTTATGAAACTAATGCTACAGGTGTGTTTACCAACAATGTTGCTGACCTTCTCGGGTGGGAACGTTTTCCGGACAAGCTCTTGGAAGAAATTGGTGCGGCAAAAGTCTCACAGGCACCAGAAGGATGGCCAACAGTGGAATATATTAATGCAGTAAGCCGTTCATAACCCTGTAGCTAAATACACATCTTTTTGACTCTGGTCCATAGCCTGGCTATATCGGAAGCTTCTCAGACCTGCTGTTAACGCAGCCGGTAACACTCAATAATCAGCAGTATGCTTCAATTTTAGGTGTGCTAATGCTCCCACAATCGAGAGGAAATGTCACTCTAGCCGGTGTAAGTAACGTATGCACTATCAAAATTTTACCACAGAGTCGAAATTGCTGATGACCCTTGTGTCTCCATCAGCCCACGGCCCTCACCCTACCTAATATTAATCCAAACTGGCTTACCGATCCAGCAGACGAAGCAGTGGCGATCCAGCTCTTCAAGCGGCTACGGCAAACACTGTCTTCCAACGCCATGTCCCCTGTCATCACGGGGCCCGAATATTATCCCGGGGTGGCTGTTCAAAGTGACACCGAAATCCTTGAATGGGTGCATAACAACGTCATGACACTATGGCACCCAGCTTGTACCTGCGCCATGTTGCCCGAAGACCAAGGCGGGGTTGTAGATCCTGAGCTGAAAGTCTACGGAACCGAGAACGTGAGGGTTGTCGATGCGAGCGCTTTCCCCAAGCTACCACCCGGTAAGCTAACTCAGAGCCCAATGGTCTGGTATCGGGATACAAGGGATACTAATGGTCCAACAGGACATCCGCAGTCGACGATTTATATGATGGCGGAGAAAGCCGCGGATCTTATCGTACGGGGTCACAGTGATAGCGAAAATTGAGATTGGCCTCTAGAGAAACCGACTTTGCAATATAGCATAGCTTTCAGTCATGTAATTTTGATTGGATATTATACCTGTTTATTAAATATATAAAATAGTTAATATATGTTGATGATTGGTTATATTCCTAGGCAGTATACCTGAAAAGTTCGGGCATACAACATTCATCAGAAAGAGGATTTCTGTTTTTCAAAAAGTTAAATACCACAAGAATTTGAACTGGATCATGTGAATTAAATTGTGGTGTATTATGAAGGTAAGATGGGAAGAATGCAGAACAGAACATAAAAAAAGAGAAAGACTGGCAAAGGCAGTATAAAGCCCGTCGGCAAACCGTGTTTACTCAAACCCAAGCGACCAGTATATCATGATTTATGACACAGTGCCCCAATATCAAAAGCTTTCATACATCAAGCTATTATTTTGTTCGCTGGAATTTTAGATTTGGCAGAAACCAACATCTACTTAGTACAATCCTTCTCCATAATATTAATTTGTATTGACGGGCTATAGCACCTATATAGCACCCTGTAGGTGCTATTTGAGGAACTAGTCGTTCTTATTGATACTACTAACTGACGCTAAGATAAAAACCAACATCCAATATCCCCTCATTAGTGCATAGCTTGGCTTGCGAACGATCTTGGCGCCTTATACTCTTGGCGCAAAAGCCGAAGTACCAATTGCAGAACTTGCCCTCTTATTTTGTTGGTGTTGGATGATATCACATGACCTAAGAAGGCAGGTCGTTGTGGTAATTTTGCCTACTTCGTAAACGGGGGCTGATAACCTCTTCTCACCCTCTTGGCTCTCTGCATGCCAAGATTACGGTTCCGTGGCCCGCCTTAAAGCTTCCACTGCCTGCATCTAATGTGCTAATTATTGAGCAGTACAAAGGTCTGATCCAACGCCGCGTAACCAGACGCCTTACCGCTTCGCACCCCATTGTTCCCACAACTCCATCGGCATCTCCTACGAGACAATCAGAAATAATGAACCACGAGAAGTACGAAGAGCGCCTCACGTTGGTGAAGCGAATCTTGCATGGCTTTGATCTCGAGGTTAGTACATCGAGTCCTAAGATTGGCTCTACATTGGTTGTTTGCGTCCTGGTGACTGACGTTTTGGTGACCTCTAGCCGTCAGACATATCACCTGTGGACTATGATGAGAATTTGCCTTTCCCCTACAATAACTTCATTTACAAGGTCTCCGTCTCGAAACCAGCCAGCCAAGATGCATTTGCCAATGCGGGGCCCTACACAGCAAAGTCATTGCCCGAGGGTGTGTCCGAGTTCATTGTCAGATTAAGCAATCCCGCAGCCGAGGGCCTGAACCACGACAACCGCGTTGAGAACGAGGTGGCCGCCATATATCTCGCGCGTAAAGGACTGGCCAGCTTGAAGCCAGAGATGGCCTTCGCTATTCCCTGCGTATACGCCTGGCAGTTGGCACAGCCGTCATCCGCGGAGTCAGACGGCAGTCTGGGGTGGATTCTCATGGAATTTAAGCAAGGTGTGCCTCTCGACAAAGCCTTCCAGCTTCTCGACAGCTCCCAGAAAGAGGTTGTATTGGGACAGCTGGCCGATATCTTCTCCGGAATCCAACGCGCCACTTTGCCTGAGTCGCTTGACTCGTACGGGGGCATCACCATCAATGACGGCAAGTTGGTCCATGGGCAGATGACAACATTATCTGGCGGTCCGTGGAAGAGTTACGGCAAATTTTGGACTACCCGCCTTTCTTCTCAGCTAGACGAATCTGAGGAAAGTGTGGCTCTTCAGGGCTGGAAGCCAAATGGAGTCAGAGAGAGGATCGACAAATTCCTCTCTGCAGATCTTGACAGTGTTATGCAAGCTGCTGGTGTCGATATTTCCAGTCGTGTTCTTGTGCATGGAGATCTGAGTAAGTCCTGCCGAACCTACCTTGCTCAAGCCACCTGAGAAGCCTTTGACGGATCGAAATGCTGACTGCATGATTAGCCATGAACAATGTCCTTTTTGACACGGCAACCAATCAAATCACAGGTCTCGTTGATTTTGATTTTTCCTACGTCTCTCACCCCTGCCAGGAGTTCTTTAAATCCTTTGGCGACGTGGGAGGAAACAGCACCGGTGGCCACGGACCAGATCTGACAGAAGGGCGCCTTTCAAAGGCTGTTCTCACAGGGTCTTTCGAGGTCGACGAACTGCCAGAAGAGGCTCATGAGGTATGGGCCGTGGCTAAAGCTTGGGATACTGCACTGGCGGTGAGAGATACGCTAAAGCCTAGCACGATTGCCGGCATGCCGGTCTTGGCTCAACTGGGGAAGCTTGAGGGGCTTTTGTGCCCATTTAGATTGGCTCACCCCGTGTTCCTAAAGAATTTGACGCCGGAGAAGGTTGCTGAGCAGCGAGCCGCAGCGGAGGAAGCTTTGTTAGCTTGTCTCGGCTCTTTGGGATTTTAACGGGACATCCGCAAAGAACTAAGAATCAAGGTCAAAATAATCGAGTAGCCTTAGGCTAAGAGACTTTCTAAGAGAAATGAGGCAATATAACAAGAGTCCAAAATCTGAATGCTTCGTCTAACAAGTGATTTGCAGTTGTACACTAAACATCCCACCAATAATTACGCACATGCATTGAATCTTTATTTTGCTTTAGGCTGTCAATATATTTCCTTCTAGAGTTGTGAGTAAACCTTTTAAATGTATCATTTCTAAAATATCATACATATGCAACTTTGAGTAGTTCCTTGCAAATCATAAAGGTTGAGGCAGATCAAATTATTTATGTACCCAGTGCTTATTAGGGGTATTTTCGGTATGCTACTCACCTTGGCTGAACCGGGAGAATCAATTGCCTTGTGTGGTCTGTTTGCTCTCTACTGAACATCCAGCGTAGCTATACAAACAAGAAATCTACAATCCATTCAATAAAATATACCTCAACCAACCGTTTGAATTGATACCATATAGCGAATTAATGCGCGGAGAATAAGATGGTGTACCCTGATCGATCACCTTAAAACACGGTGTGTATCGACACATATGCTTCTCAGCCATTGAAATAAAAGTGGCCTGAAATAACAAATGATTCTCTGTTGCCAAATACTCCCTCCCTAAAACTGCTGGGGCTATAATACGGAACTCATATAGCTCTGTAACCATTCTCAATAAGCGACGGCTACTTACATCGTAGGAATCCTCTCTCTTGCTCAGTATCATTACCAATGAATAGTTTAACCAGACCAGCCCATATCTCTCACGGGAATACCTACCCTGGAACATCAACAAAGGCTTTACGTGTCTAGTTGCATTCACTGTGGCGGGTGCAATAACTTAAGCCCGTCGCGACTTTGCTCGCTAAGCCTCTAGCGCGCTAACGCCCTCTACTTCACCACACCACTTCTTCCTCTGCACCACAACTTTCCAAAAACACAATCATCCATTTGAGGTTCAACAAACCGCAACCATGAGTGAAGCCCCGGCTCTCATTCTCTACGACGTGTGGGAGGCACTCGAAGCAATTGGCCAGGATATGTTCAATGCCGTTCGAAACATCGACTACTGCGACACTCTCTCCAATCTAGTCGACTCCTGCCACCGCGACCTCGTTGAAACATCAACTGAGATCCGGGAGAAGATTCAATTGGCGCAGATCTTAGCAGTGGAACTAAAGGAAGAGACCGGTAGTTATGTCGACGTGGTCAAGAGAAAAGCTGCCGAAGAGCGAAAAGTTACCGAAGGAAAACCCATTGAGAGCGCAAAGATTCAGTTGAAGGAGCTGAGGGAGGCCAGAGCTGCGCGCGCTATCGAGACATCAACGGCTAGACGTATGGCGGAGTTAAAGGACGAAATACGGGACACAGCGAATAAAAGATTCGATATGTATGACGAACTGGAGGAAGCACAGTCAGCGACTCGCAAGGCGGCCGAGGATTCCAAAGTAGCTCAACAAGAGAAGGACGCTGCTCTTCTCTTAAGCCAAAAGGCTGCTGCGGATTTGAAAGTAGCTCAACAAGAGAAGGAAGCTGCTCTTCTCTTAAGCCAAAAGGCTGCTGCGGATTTGAAAGTAGCTCAACAAGAGAAGGAATCTGCTCTTCTCTTAAGCCAAAAGGCTGCTGCGGATTTGAAAGCTGCAAAAGAGGACAGAGAGGCTGCTGTTTTGGCCACTCGCAAGGCAGCTGAAATCCATAAGGCATATGAAGCACCAAAAGAATCGGTCCCTAAGCGCAAAGCCGAAGTACAGAACGAAGCTCAACTCCTTGCCAAAAAGCCTAAGCTCGAAGAGCAAAAGTGAGTCGCTATCTTCTCCACTGTCCCCATGACGAATACTGATGATTCCTTTTAGGGCACACCCTCTCAAGGACGCACCTATCTTTATATTGAAGAACGAAGACGACGATAGCAACATGATCATAGCTCCAGCCGAGGCACAGCTTTTGAGTGTTAGCAACCTGCTCAAGCGAATGTTCCAGAATCCGGATGACATCTCTGTCTACGATCCTACTAATACTCGAAACCCCAAAAACGACTTCACTGATGGCCAGAGATATGTCTTTTTCGAGAAATTGATTGCGAGAGAGAACAAAACTGTGGGCGGCGATCATATCTTGAAAGACCCCGTCAAAGAGCGAAATAAGTATGGTAAGAAGGAGATGTTTGCAACTATGGAGATCTTTATCTATTGGTTGACAAATGATGAGATTATTCGGATCGATACACGTCATCAACGCACCAGGGCTCTTAAATTGGCCGAGTTTTTGGAGGTTTCCCCTAGATGTGGCTTCCAAGCTGCGTTGGAAAGTCTGAAACTTTGAAATTAAGTGGCTATAACGCAAGCTGGTCTGATTTCGGGTCTGGGGTTTGTGTTATTGTGCTATTGCAGATGGATTGTTTTCGGGGTTCTCTACTCAGCTGCATACTAAGGAAGCTTAAGAGAGACTGGAACTGGCATGAGTTGCGGCCATGGTTTTGTGTTATTTTAGAATAGTAACTTGCACCTTCGGTCAGTTGTTGCACAATGCAAAAGCCCATCTCTCAAGAAAACTTTCCAGCCTACTTGAAAGAATAGTAACAACCTTTAATATACTGTGACGTGTAAAATTCATTTGAATGGTAGGTGAACAATTCTTTGTAGTATGCGGAGTCTCGTAGACCTACGATATATATTAAATTCATTAAAACATAGCAAATAAACATGAAACGTGTAGTGTGTCGGGCCTCGCGGTTTTCGGCCAAAGGCGGTTATCAATTCTAGACCCTGGTAGCCAGCTGATTCCATCCCGGTATAAAGCGGCACTACATAGGATATCGTGGCCACAAATATACCCGCTGTTTCCTTGTTCTGCTTTTTTTTTTTCTTTTTTTCTCCAATTACCTCTTTTTGTGTCCTTTTTCGTGTTTACCTATTAGCGGGTTTTCGTTTCGCCTCTCCGTGCTAAGAGGGAGATGGTAGCTGCTATATATATTAAGTTGAGCTAAATTGCCCAACAAACATGTAGTATGCGGCCTTGCGGATCACGCAGAAAAGGCGGCTATCAATTCTAGACCCTGATAGCCAGCTGAATACAGCCGGTATAAAGCGGTACTACATGAGACAACGTGGCCACAAGTCTATCTCTCTCTCTATACATACCTGGGTATATACCTTCTAATTCTTTTTTTGCTTT
The DNA here is from genome assembly GCA_029641185.1 of Pseudofabraea citricarpa. Taxonomy (NCBI): domain Eukaryota; kingdom Fungi; phylum Ascomycota; class Leotiomycetes; order Helotiales; family Dermateaceae; genus Pseudofabraea; species Pseudofabraea citricarpa. The sequence continues at coordinate 103,796 of JAPWGK010000038.1, forward strand.
TTTCTTTCTTTCGTAACTTTCCCCCTCGCTTATTCCTTCGTGCCGAGAGACAGCAACCACCTCCCAGCTATATATCAAGTTAAGCTAAATTATCTAACAAACATGTAATATGTCGAGCCTCGCGGATCACACAGAAAAGGCGGCTATCAATTCTAGACCCTGGTAGCCAGCTGAATACAGCCGGTACAAAGCGGTATTACATGAGACGATATGGCCACCAGTCTGTCAATCAAAGCTACCTGGGCCTCTGATTACCTTTTTGCTTTTTTGTAACATTCCCCCCTTCGCTTGTGCGTTCGTTCGTTCGTACCCAGAGTTCCTCTCTACCTCCTTCGCGAAAGCAAGGAAGGGTATCTATCTATCTACCTACTTAGGCAAAGTGCCAAGCAAAGCATGCAGTGTGACGGGCCTCGCGGGATAAAACAGAAAAGGCAGCTACCAATTCTAGACCCTGGTAGCTAGCTGATTACAGCCGGTATAAAGCGGCTCTGCATGGGGATAATGTGGCCACGATTCTATCCCTCAACTGCGTCGGCATAGTTACCTTTTTGCTGATTCTTTTTGCTGTTCTTTTGTTCCCATGCTGTTTGTTGTGCCTTTGTGGTTGCGCGCTCCTCGGTTATTCACCAGTTAAGCGAGGCGCCTGCGCGATAGCTAATGATAGCAAGCAAGCAAGCAACATTATTACACCGCGCTGGTATACAGCACCAGAGGCTATCTCATATCATACGAAGGCCTGAAATAGGTTGTGTGACTTGATTGTCTTGGTGCTTGAAGAAAAGACAGAAGACTTCTGTAATGGAGTTGATGATGATATTTACTTGCGTCCAGCGGGTTCAGTTGAAAGACTGACTGCCCTGTGGCCGCCCGAAGGGCATGGGGACGTGCTAAGCTAGGGGATTATATACATATAGTAGGGCCTTGGAAAGCATTCCATGCTTATGCGTGGCATAGAGCCGTGTGGCTGTAATCCTCCCCCGAGCCCCGACAGGTGGGGTGGTTGGAGGAAATGACGTAAATACAGGTAGGGGTTCTGGCGCGCTTTCCGTCGTGTTGTAACATCCATCTTCTTGCATTCTCAATTGAATGGAAGTGCACCAAGATTCTTAAGATAAGAAGGAGATGCGCGTATCTAACCAAGGAGGTAGGTCAGAACGGCGACCTTGGCAAATGTAGACTTGAGCACCTGACGAACAAGAAGATGGAGATGGTACAGCTTTAGGAGCATAAAGAGGGCTTTTATTATTGACTAGGGTATCATGTTCCTCAAATCTAAACTATTGTGTACCGACGAAGCAAGGTTGCCATAAAAATCGCACACAGGGTGCGCATGCTACCTGCGCGGCTTCATCAGTGCCGAGATTATCGTCTCGGACTCGCCTTAGCCAGCCACTCTAGAATCCTCAGCGTCGCCACGCGAGGCACGTCCTTATATCTCTCGGCATCATACGTATCATCAATGGCTCTAGCAAGACGCTGCGCCTTCACGATGGTGAGTCTCTTTACATCAGCCCAATGTTCCCTCTCCACAAACGCATCTGCCTCGGTCGCCAGTTCGAGTCGTTTCTTGCGCAGAGCAGGATCGTCAGCCTTTTCAGCGACGCAGAGCGTACATGTGCATTCGAAGCCCCAGGTGTTCATCAAGGCCGTCTGTCTTGCGCCGTAATCGCCCGACCAGTCATAGCTGATGAAGATCTCTTCGCCTGCGCTGAGGGACCGAGTGGCTCGGAGTACCATCAGGTCGCCGACGTGTTCTTTCTTGGCGTTCGCAATGCAGGAGTGGTTGATGTACGCAGCCCAGACCCACAAGCCGGTGCTTGGGTTCTGTACACCCTCCTCGCCATATTGGTTACCCAACCCAAAGGCGTTGCGGGACATGATATCATGTACGCGAAAGGTATCGACGACCGCGCCCTCGTCAGTTCTCGACACATTCTTTCCATCGCCGTGATAATCGCCATAGAGATTAAGGACCTTCTCAATCTGGGAGGGATTGCTAAGGAGCTTTTGGACGATTGCTTTGCTCAACCCGACGGGTGACATTCTGATCTTGTCATCTCGCACGTCGTATGTCATTGCCGCCAAAGCATCGTTTTCATGTCCCCAGACCACACAGAAAGCTTTCTCGCACATGACAATCTCGCCAGCGGGTATTTGACGAGTTGCGAATAAGCCGCGTCCTCGTCCGACACTATCTTTGACCTCGGTGTTGTTGATGAAGTTTGCAGCGTCGACCCGTGGACGAACTCGAGACAGACCAGCTTTGATCTTCTTGAAGTTATAAGTTCCCGTCTCTTGCTCGCGGAGACGCACGTCAATATTTCGCAGATAAACACTCGCGGTCTTGTCCCCGGGCATGAGCTTCTGTTGCTCCTCAAAGAAACCCTTGGCTTCCTGGTATTCGCCGAGGTTGTATGCAGCGCAACCGGCACGGAAATTGGCCTTGCTGTCGAGCTCTTTGGAGCGATCATTGTCTCTGCCGATCAAAGAGGCTTTTGCGTCCAACTTTGCTTCATCTAGCTGATACAGTAGTAGGTTGACATGGGCACGATTGCGAAAAATGTCTCGGGTTAGGTCGCCAATAGTATCAGATGCAGCATCTTGCCGGGCGATCTTCAGGGCTTCAGTGTATTTTGCGTGGGCTAGTGGTAGGTCCTGTTTCTTGAGTGCAATGTTTCCCTGGTCTTTGCAAGTCCTTGCCTTTTTCTCTACCGCTGCTGAGTCCTCAGCATGGCCATTCTCAGTATGTCCGTTCCCAGTGTCATCTTTTCCACCCTGACCATTCGAAGTGCGACCATTCAAAGCGTGACCGTTGTCGGTATGTCCATTCTCAGCATTTCCATTTTCAGTGCGACCGTTCTCAGTGTTTCCATTCGTAGTGCGACTATTCGAAGTATGTCCATTCTCAGTGTGTCCATTCCCAGTCTGGCCATTGACTCCATTCACTCCATTGGTCGAAGTCAAACTGGTATATGCCGTCTCATCCCCACAGACAACCAAATCTGAAGGATGATCGATCCGAAGGGTAGCTTCGCCTTGATCGGTAAGAGTGAAGTAAGGTTCCTTGATGACAAAGACAGATGCCGACTCCAAGACATCCTCGCCGTGTCTCGATTTATGCAGATACACCTCCAAGCGTTCGGTGTCCCCCTTTTCATCCTGCACCATAGTCCACGACCTAGCGGCGAGAGTGACTACTGGGCTGACACGCTTAAGAGCGAGCCGACGGCCATGATGATGAATATCGATTCGAAGCTCGGCGAGAGTGATGGGCTGCAGGTCTTGGAGTGAGATGATGCATGGCGGGTAGGGCTGGCCTATACCCAGAGCTGGTAGAGAACCGGCCTGCTCTTTGGTCGAAGTACCCATGTCAGCCATCAGAGATGCACCGGTCGCTTGGCTGATGGCGTCTTTCGAGTCTCTTGGATCCCGCGCATGGCCTTCAAGCTTGGAGCATTTCTTCAGCCTGTCCTTGACGGTATTTCGGATGCGATCGCTCTCTTCCTCGGTCAAGAAGACCGTGTTTGCATTGTTCTGAGAAGTCATGGCGAAGTGTATCTGTCTTACGTGCTGCGAAATCAGTGTTAGCGACGCGCTGCACGCCCGTCTGAGTGTTCTGGCTACGTGATTGCAGTTGATCCCCAATGCCGACAGGTAGTTGGGGAATCTGCGACTATTGAGTGCGATGTTGTGGCGAGATGTGCAGCTCAGACCGATTCCGTCGGCGAGGCTGCAAAAGTTGGGGTTGACGGCTGTGTAACCTGCCTGATAAGTCGTTAGGGCGGAGCTGACCTCCGATCGAGTTGTTCGCTTTACCGTCTGACTCATTCACCCGGAAACCTGGTAGAACATAAGCCCTAGAGCAGTGATGACTGGAACGGCGAATGGATTTAATCCTATTCTTCTTTTGTATCGCTTCATGTTTGTTGTTCGGGTTTTTGGGGTGGAAGTTATGAATGTTGATGATTTGTGCACTCGAAATTATGAAGAGGGATCAACTATGAAATTCTGAATCTTCTTAGTCGGATTTGATTTCATCTATCCTTTTCTTTTTGCATGTGTTTCCCAGTCAAAGTAGCTATTGGCTATAGCCCGAACCCTACCAAGGGTCTCTATCCCCGAAACGAAACAGCTAGCTTTTGCGGTGTGAGGCTACTTCTCCTCTCCATAGTATAATATCCAGTACAAAATCAATTAATATGTTTTAACTAGAAAATCATAGCACTTAGTTATAACTTGAAACACTTAATCAAGTAGTCTACCACACAATTTCAAAATAGCTATTAACGATAGCTAGGTACGTACCACGCCCCCTCCCCTCTTCCCCCTCGCATGCGCCTTATCAGCTTCACAGCCACACTTAATCAACGTCATATTACGGCAACAGAAGATCACCAAACGCATTACTCTAGAATTTACAACTCGGGAATATAATTATCGAATTGAAAGACCTCAAAGAAAACATGCTACGTAGTTACAATAAGGTTATAGCCTAAGACCTTGGCCGTCTTATGACAGGCCGCTAATGGGCCGTGCCTGGTGACGTGACCTTAAATGTCAACACAATAGTGCAAACCTTCCGATCAGAAGCGTTTCAAGGTCTGTAACTGTGAACCTACCGAAAACCTCCCGAGCATAAATAAACCATCCGAAAGTAAACATTCCGAGGACATGAGATAGCAAGCGGGGAAGGAGGCTTGTTGGATTCACGTGAGGTGAATCACGCCGACACCTTATAGTGAATCCAACAGGAGGTGCAACCTAATGCCTTTCTCCTTCCTTCCAAGTAACCAATACCAACGACCAGTTCATTGGCCAAACCACCTGTTCATTACACTTGCGATAAGCGGTGACCAAAGCCAGATTATTTCCTACCCAAGACTTCAACTCCATCATCATCACCTAGATAACACCCAGCTTCTCTTCCCCGCACTCCGTGTAATCAACCCGCCATCAAAATGAACCCAGTCAACACCAAGCCTTACCAGCTCCCAGCCGGCGCTACCTGGCTGAGTAAGTCCACCCCTACACGTCAATGACAAGCCCTACGGCGAAGAGCAAGCTGACTCGATCGTGATCATCTATCTAGTCACCGGGTGCTCAAGCGGCATCGGTCGAGAGATTGCCAAACTCGTTGCATCGAAGCCTAACCAGCGCCTCATAGCAACAGCCCGCGACCCCAGCAGCCTCTCATATCTCGGAGACAACACTGCATCGATCCTCAAGCTCGCTCTCGATGTGACATCCCCAAGCTCCATCGACGAAGCCTTCAAAGCAGCCGCGTCCCACTTTGGATCCAGCTTCTACATCGATGTTCTGGTCAACAATGCAGGGTACTCGCTCTCAGGTGACACTGAAGCTGCAACTGAGAAGGAAATGCACGATGAGCTGGAGACTAACTTCTTCGGCACTGTACGCGTCGCTATGAAGGCTGTCGAGGTGATGCGTCAAGCTAAGGATCACCGCGGTGGCTTGATCCTCAACATCTCCTCTGTTGCAGGTGTGTGTGCCTTCCCCGGCCATGCATTCTATCACGCAAGCAAGTTTGCAGTCGAAGGCTGGACCGAATCAGTCGCACGAGAGATGCATCCGGACTGGAACAGTGAGTCTGTTTTTCTCCTTTCACCTTCTGGTGGCTATTGGGTCTTTTTTTTTTTTTGATTGGGAGGGAAATATGATGGGATGTACTGACTGGTATTTCCTCCTTCTAGTCAACTTCTGCCTCATCGAGCCCGGCGCCGTGAAGACGAACTTCGAAGGCCACAGCAAAGCCCACACGCGGCCCCACGAAGCATACGCCGGGTCGGACATGCCATCGCGCAAGCTCGAGTTCTTCGTCAACCAGGGTCTCAAGGCCGGCGTGGGCGTTGAACCCGTCGAGGTCGCGAAGATGCTGTTCCACGTCGCGAATCGGAACGAGAAGGTCCCGCTGCACCTGCCGCTCAGCAGCACGGCCGTCAAGCTCATCACGGCCAAGTTGCAGGGCCGCCTGGATGATTTGGAGAAGGTCAAGGATCTGAGTGCGCTTGATCAAGGTCAGGTCCAGTTCAAGCTCGATTAGGTGCATGGGATTCTGAATTCGGTGGAGAGAAGTGACAGAACGTTAGGCAGAACCCGTTCCTGATACTTGCTTTCGGCTTTGAACTTTCTTTTCGAGCCCTCGTTGAGCTGAAGAAATATGAATTGCTGCTCTTACCATGTATCACCTTGTGCCGTGACGGAAGTTATAATGGTTATTGATTCCCTACTCGGGTGACTCTATTCTTCGGGTATCTGCTTCGATCGCAAACCCACCTGACTATTTGCTTGCAGTAAAGCCCTCAATGAATTCGAATCCTGCCACCAAGCATGATAAATAATGCTTCTTGTTTCCACTATAGAAAACATAAATACAGTATCTATTCAACGCCCTCAAAATAATATTCGTAGCAGAGAAAGGATCAGATCGAAAGCCCACAGTCTTTTCGTTACGTGACTTGGTCATCAACGCGAGGACCCAGGAACTAGCATGGCTTGATTTCTGACATGTAGAGCCCATCCTGAACGACCAATTCCTCCCGTAGCTCTAATCCCAACCTGCCTCTATCTACAGCATACTTGATCATCTCTACCAAAGTCTCTTCCAGCGGACCTTCATGTCTCTGTCGGGCGGTATCCCAACGGCGCCTATGTAGGATTGATCGTTCTGGGCCGGCCGATCAGACCTCGACCCGTCGGCGTGCGTCCAGTCGATGAATTGGATGTCGAATCTCGTGACGAGAGCAGCGAGGGTCATGAGGATCTCCTGCTTCGCAAAGACGCGGCCAGGGCAGATGGAAGGACCGCCACCTATAACAAGAAAAGCGTCAGCCAAGAGCCAAAACATGGCGTGTGCGAAAACCGGGTATAGCAAGCACGTCTGAAATGGCGTGACGGAAGAAAAAGAAACACAAAACATACCGAATGGGAAAAAGGAGCTGCTCTTGCCAGCCATCGTGAACTCTGCCTTGCCTCCATCGTGCTTGAGGTGCCGACCAGCCCAGAACTGTGACGCGCCATGTCCCGCAGAACTCCAGACGGCTTCGTTGTACTGCCCGAGCTGACTCGGTGCTTGGATGAGCGACCCCGCGGTGAGGAGGTATCCGTCTAGAGAGATAGGACGAGTGACCTCGCGCGTGACATTGATAGAGACATGCAGACGCAGGGTTTCTATATAGACGGATTGCAGCAGCGGCATAGCGAGCAGCTTCAGCGGATCGAAAGACCGCATTCCCGTCACGGCATCCGCCGTGCTGGCTGCTAGACACTCTTCTCGCACCGCTCGATACAGCGCCGGGTCGGCGATGAGCTCCATCATGGCCCACGTCGACATGGGCACCGAGTTGGCGTTCGTGCCGAAGATGAACGTAGCTACCATGCCGGCCGTCGTTTCGGGCGAGAGGTTCACAGTCGCCCACCGGATCAGCTCTCGTGCCATTCGTGACCCGTAGTGTGGCTCCCACTCTGCATCTCCGTCGGGCCCTTCCCAATCGAACTCCCTCGACGCCGAGTCGATATACCGTCGACACATGGCGTGGAACTCGTCGCGCACCTTCCACGGTCGCGGATTCAACCACCTGGGAAGTCCCCACATCAGCTGCGGTGCCAGACGCGCAAACTCCCACATGGCAGGCCAGAATCCGGCATTTTCCTCGACGAGACGCGGGCCCATCAGGGCGACGAGAGCAGCTTCGGCCATGTCGCTCTCGAAGAAGTGGCGCAGGCTGACCTCAGTCCACTGGTCTAGCGGCTGCCTCGCGAGGCGCTCCGAGAAGAGCTGGAAGTACTTGTCGGTCAGATGGTTCGCGTGGTCGGTTCGCTGGAGGTACTCGGAGTAGACGTGGTGCTGGCCGTGCCAGAGCCGTGGCTGGCCGGGCTGGACGTCGTGTCCTGGGACGGGGTTCTTGCGTCGACCGGACTTGTCGTGCTCGAACTTGGCCAGCTCGCCTTTCTTTGCGCCCCAGACGTTGTTCATCACCTCCAGGAAGAACACGTCTGGACTGATGCTATGCGAGGGCTGGTTGATGGCCGAGATGTTCTGCTCGCCCGAGACCATATAGATCTTCTTCGGCCCCAGGCGGAACTTGACAATGTTGCTGCTGCGCTGTGCAGACCTGTCGGATTTCATATGTTAGTTTACAATGTTAGTTTACATAGTAGCAATTGGGAAGTAACAGGTCCCCCGTGGGCAAGCTTACGCAACTCGTTGCAGGAACCCTTGCATGTCTGTCATGTACTGGTACGTATTGAAGATCATGGATCCCTTCAGAGAGGGCGGTTCTCTCATGCTCTCTTTCTCACTCCATCGCGGAATGATTATGGCCAAGATGATGCACAGTGCTATCAGCGAGAGCAGAAGCTCAATGTGGCTCCCGGAAGTATACATTTTAAAACACAAATCCCTCTCTCACAAACTACGCCTGCTTCAAGGCGTTAAAGGATTATAACCAGCAGTAAAAGCCATGCCTTTGCTCGCTTATGCATGCTTCAACTCGCACTGCTAGTTGTTCGGAGAGTAATAATGGCCGATCAGATCGGGTCTGAAATTTCTACCGATCCATTCCGTCGCTTAAATATGCATTCCTCCGAGAGGAACAGACTCGGGGCTCGTAAAGCTTACTGCGACCAACCATGGCCTGCCGAGAGGCATGATAGAGGGTTTATCTACCGCGATGTCTTTAATTCAACGACCTACGACCAGCGAGGCTTGTTGCGAGTTTTCTCAGCATGGCCATTCAATCAGCCAACATGTCGGCACCGCCAAAACTGCAGACGGCTATCGTGCAGTCTGAAAAGGGGACTTCGACAAATCTCCCACTGGCCATCAACCGGTCAGCGGCCGTGCCCAAAATCCCATCGAAACACCATGTGCTTGTGCGGGTTCTCGCCGTGGCCCTGAACCCGAACGACCACAAGATGGTCACTCACTTCAACATGCCCGACAGCGTCGCAGGCTGTGATTTCTGCGGCATCGTAGCAAAAGCAGAAGCAGGAGCAGAAGCAGGAGCAGGAGAGGATCAGCACGAGGAACCTTCAGCAGTACGACGTTTCCCTCCAGGTACGAGGGTCTGCGGCGCTCTATTCCCGTATAATCCTGATGATCCCGACAACGGGTCATTTGCGCAATGGTGCGTTGTTGACTCGCGCCTGCTGGTCAAGGTCCCTGATACCTGGAGCGATCTGGAAGCGGCGTCTCTGGGTGTCGGATGGTCGACGATCTCTCTCGCCTTCTCGGATCCCAATGCTCTGGCCCTTGACGGTCTACCGACCAAGCCGGCACATCAGTCCAAAGACCCTGTTCTGGTATATGGCGGGGCGACAGCTTCGGGGACGTTGGCGTGTCAGTTGCTAGCCTTGTAAGTCAAGTCCCATCTCCCGACTAGGTAAGGTAAGGTAAGTTAAGGAACGGACCTGCTAATTCTTATATACCCAGGATGGGCTACACCCCCATCGCAATCGCGTCCAACACATCCGCCGAATTAGCAATGCAGTACGGAGCCATCGGCACAGCATCATACGCATCGAAGGACTGCGTCGAAGTCGTCAAGTCGCTAGCGGGCAAACCCATCCGCCGCATCCTGGACTGCATCACCGATGCCGAATCGGCCGCCATCTGCTACAGCGCCATGGCTCGCACCGGTGGAGTCTACGCCTGTCTGGAAGAGTGCCCCGACGCGTGGCGGACTCGACGCGCCGTCAAGGTAAAGGAGGTTATGGGATTCCAGGTCCTCGGCGTCGACCTTAACCTGGGATCTTCCACGTATACCCGGCCGGGTGATCAGAAGCTCATGGATATTGGCATCCTGTGGGCTGGCGAGATGCAGTCGCTCATGGAGTCAGGCCGCCTCAAACCACATCCGCTACGCGAGTTGGAAAATGGGTGGGAGGGCATCATCCGGGGTCTTGAAATGTTGCGCAAGGGAGAGGTGAGAGGTCAGAAGCTTGTTGTGAGAATCCCACAGGATTAGCGGTGGAGTATCAAAGATTAGTGATGCAGTACGTTGATATTACTTGGGCTATTGAATTTTAGGATTCGCCTCCCCAAAATCGTCTTTGGGTTGAGTAGAAACCTTCCGCGTACCATAGCATGGAAAAGCCTCCAACTGGTGACTAAGAACATAATATCGAATTGGTAGTTTGAGAAGATTTCAAGAATGAGAATTATTCTATTGTCTATACCTCGTTGTCTATTTCTTGATGGCTCGATGTCTTGATGCGTCTTAAGGGTGGTCTATGCTATTAAACTGAGTCCAGAAGTCTTTCTTCCAGGCGTTGACAAGCTTCGTAACGGTCGGGTTTCCAAAAGGAGCCTGCTGCGTTGCGAAGAACCCTGCAACTCCCACCTCTCTATTAGCCCACCAAACGATATTAGAAGCTCCACCCCACGCAAGCATGTTTCCCGGCTGGCTGATCTCGGGTACTGGTCCTACACAGAGCATACCACCCAAGCCATGGTTGACAGCATCCTCAGAAATAGGTCCGGAAACAGTATCCCACGCAGGCCGCAATCCCAGGAGCATTTGAACGCTTGGTGATTTTGGAACAAGCTGTGGAGTAAACATCTCAGAGATGGTTGCTGGCTTCAAGAGTTTTGGCGAGTCGGAAATCAAATCTGCAAGCACGGCAACATAGTCTTTCGTCGTTGAAGATATGCCACTGCCACCCTCCTGATCCTCAGGGTTGTCAAATGCCCAGCGCTCGCAGGGTTCTAGTCGTCCATCGCTTGCTCGGACAGCTCCTTTCATTAGTCTTGCATTGTACTCGGGGTGCTTTGAGATGTTGAATCTGGGGAACGGACTCGAGAGCCCCAGCTTCTTCCATATATTCTCGATCATGTAGTCTTCTAAGGTCATTCCACCGTTAAGGCGGCTCACAACGACACCTGCCCAATCCAAGCTGCATCCATACAGCCATCCAGTACCAGGCTCAAAAACCAGCGGCGTGTTGTATCTTTCCGTAACGCGATAGACAGGTTTATCCTGGCTCCGAGTTCCTGCCCAAGGTCTCAGTAGGCGGTGCGTAAATGGATATCCAAGTCCCGAGGTATGGCTAAGAAGATGACGGGCGGTAATTGCGACTTTGCTCGGCTCAAATGTAAAGTCTGACCCAGACACGTCTGTCAAGATTTCCTTGCCGGCCAACTCTGGAAGTATTTCCGTAAGTGGATCGTCAAGACCTATGAGTCCCTTGTCAACACATTGCAGCAGTGCAATACTGGTAATGAGCTTCGTGGCGCTTGCAACTTTGAGCACAACATCTTCGGAGAGAGGTGAGGCATCCGCCGAGAGAGAATCGTAGCCCGCAATCTTGCTGTATACTTCATTTCCTGAAGAGCCCAGCATTAGGAACGTACTAAGACACTTGCATGAGCTCAGGATATCATACCGTTTCTGTCCACACATTTACATATCACACCATGTACCTTTGCCTTTCCTTTCTCAGTATAGTCGGCAAGGACAGCATCGAAATCGGCCATTTTAATGAGGAGAGAGAGGTTAGGCTTGGGAGGGGTCGTCAAAGCTGTGAACAGGTACGCGCGCGTCAGTCAAGGAGGGGTGCGTACGCGTGTGTTGTCGCAGGAAGGGAGAGCTTGGAAGTAAACCGCAAGTTTGACTTTCGGTTAGGGCGCCGAGGCGGGATGGCCGCTGCCTAGTTGCTCAGCCCTGTCCCTCCCGGAAATAAGCAGGCTTCAACGAGAGAGCACGTGCATTCGGTAGGTTTTCGGCTATTTCGGTAATATACGAAACCCACTTCCCCACCTCCTGAATAAAGCTTATTTCTGTGGTTTTACTGTAATCCGAATGGTGGGATATGCTGGTTTACCTCGCTAAGAGGGCGAAGATAGGGGGGAGACCTCCGTGTCGCTATAAGAGATGAAAAGTGAGAATGAGGCACAACAAGATCGCCTTTTGTCTACTTCTTTGTCAACTGCACAGAATTGTCACTCGCTATGGCTCTTGATCGATATGCGGCCGTTCATGCCCCTACACCCCAAGGAAGAGGAGATGCCCGACCAACGGCAGAGCAAATTCTTCAAGACCAAAACCTGGTAGGAAACCATTGGGCAGATAAGATAATCCTCATTACTGGCGGCACAGCTGGTCTAGGTGCCGAGTCTGCACGAGTATTGCACAAGACGGGAGCCAAAATCTTCATCATGGGACGAGATGTTGCAAAGGGCGAGAGACTTGCCCAAGACATCTTAGCCGCCAACCCCGACTACCCGCCCCTCGATGTAATCCAGATGGATCAAAATAGCTTACAGAGCGTTCGTGATGGTGCGGCTGAGTTTCTCAGGAGAAGTGGAGGGAAACTCAACGTGCTTATGGCCAACGCCGGAATAGTAGCATCACCAGTGAGGAAGACCAAAGATGGATTCGAGACGCTGTTTGGCGTCAATTATTTGGCGTCCTTTCTCCTCGTTCAACTTCTGGAACCAGCTTTGTTAGCTTCTACGACACCTGAGTTCCATTCACGACTCGTTATCGTTTCAAGCGCCGGGCATCGAGGTAGTAACATCGACCCAAACAACTATAATCTCGAAGGAGATGACTACAATCCATCTAATGCATACGCCCAGAGTAAGACGGCTATGATACTCATGGCCAACGAGTTTGAGCGAAGATACAGCGGTCGAGGTGTACACGGGCTGAGTCTGAATCCTGGGGTGATTATGGGCACCGAGATCTCGCGAGGTCTACCTGGTACCTCGGCGTCACGACGAGAACAATATTATAAGATGGAGCCACTGTTGGCTAAGTGGGAGAAGAACGTCGAGCAGGGAGCAGCGACACAGGTGTGGGCAACTGTGGCCAAGGAGCTAGAAGGAAAAGGAGGGCTGTATTTGGATGATATACAAGTGGCTCAAGAAGCAGATACTACTGGGCCACCACGATACTGTTTGCCTGGCTGGAAACAGTGGATATGGAATGAGGAGATGGCAGCGAGGCTATGGAAGGACAGTCTGAAGATGGTTGGATTGCCGGAGGAGAATTGATTCAGTTATATCTGCAAATCAAGTTATTTCGTGAGATTTTCACTCTGGGATAAAACCGCCTCTAAAAGAAAAGTTGAAAGAAATGAAGCATAAAAGCTTCCCTACCTAGTGGATGACAATGCAGAGTTCCTGATTATTTGTCGAATGATATCGACGTGATCATGTCAGAACTTTCTCAATCTAATCTTTTTCTTCTCCTTTTTTTTCAAAGAAAGTTAGATGACATATTATCATTTGAATTGCATTCTAGTGGAAACATTTCTATTTGCTTATAAGCTGGGGCTTTCACAGTATAGTCGTCGTCTATACTTTATGTTTGAGGTACCAATTTTGTGCATATTGTGCAAGGTTTTGAATACATCTACATTTATCTCGTCATGAATCTACAGCTGGTCGAGCAATCATGTTGGCGTTATAATAGAACGGGGGTTCGCTGTCAAAACCCACGGCATGCAGGCCTTCGAACCCAGCTTTTTCTAGACGGCGATCCCATTCTTCAGGTGGAATACATGGTCCATCGGCACGTCCATCTGCACCACCTAGCCACCACCCTGGCAGCATGCCCTGTGTGTGTAAGTGCATCTCCATACAATTCATCATTCGTAAGTACTTACCACCATGTAATCTACATACTTGCCCGCTGTTCTTGATTAGTTTATGTGATCTTTCATTGTTTAAAAGGATGAAAATAACACTTACGCGGTGACAGTTCTTGGTTAAACAGAAAGCCCTTTGGTTGCAGCAAGGTTCGGCAATTCTTTAATGTCTCAACAAGACATGGTGTGGCGTGCAAGACCTAACAATCCATTTGATCAGTACTGAAATTATGCCACGGAAGTGTTCCAGACGCATAGAAGGATTGGACATACATTAGAGGCAATCACAAGGTCATACGCTCCAGCCTCAAAGCCCTGTTCCCGCGGATCCCGCGAAATATCAAGAGCACGGTACTCGATATTTTCATGTTTCTCAAAGCGCTGCCGAGCCGAGTCGAAGAAGAGAGGCGAGATATCAGTGAACACATAACTGCTATAGAGCGATTCACCAGAGCTGGATTTTAAGCCAGCCAGAGCACGGGCTGTGGTGCCTCCAGTGCCCGCACCTATCTCAAGAATGCGGAGTTGAGGGTTGCTGCGACCCATGAGATTGAACAGCGGTCTCACCTCAGAAAGTCCGTTTGCCCAGTCGTAGAATTTCTCCAGCAGGCCGTCTTTCAAGAGCACCTTGACTAACTTGACACGGCCTTCGACAATGTCGACCACGTTGTCGTATACTCGCCATGGACCTTCGATGACGGGCCACAGAAATGTGCCCTTGACACTCTCACGCAGCTCATCCATGGCCTTCAGACGAGCCTCGCTACTCATGGTGACCAATTCGGCAGAATCTGGGACCTGCGTATATCCTGGCAGTTTGAATCGCTCATACTCAGATGTCAGCCATGAACGGTAACGCTCGAAATGTGGTTTTGTGCAGGTCGCTGCTCGGAGCTTGTCTTGCATCTCGATGGCACACATAACCCACATCCTTGCTATCATATCCTGTTCCGCTTTCGACTCTCGAGTGGGTTTCATGAGGTCGTTTACGGGCACTGGACTCATGCCCGGAGTCCATTGTAAATCCACCATCGTCCAGTCCGATTCCCTTTGGGCATCCATGTTAGAAGATGGGTGAGTGGAGGTATGAGGGACAGTGTATACGTCAGTTAAGGACATCTTTGGAGTTATCAAGAATGCGCCTTCACAAACCAATGTTCGGCACTGTATTTAATCATTTCCTTTAATATTTGGGGCCAAATTATTGTTGACATCATTTGGCTAGCTAATCTCCCGACTACAAAGTACATTTTGATCTTAGAGGCTACCTACACAGCCAGCCTTTCGGCGGGAGGCGTTGATCCACTTACTAAATCCCGACGCACTCGGACCCCTGTTTCGATAGACCTCGCGGATATTCTTTAATGTCGGGGGATTATCAGACTACCATAAGGACCATGAGGTCAATTTATTGGTAAGATGGAGTGTGTTTAGCCAATCTTATTTTAGTCCTTCATTGCAGCTCTCGTACATGAGAACCCTCGACTACAGCAACATATCAATATTATTTGTCCTCACTTATTATAAACTTGAGGTCTTAAACTTCTGGTTTGTTTTTCGTAAAAAAATTATATATTTTCGATTAAGAGATATTACTTAAATATGAATACATGCATACTATTCATTCTACCCAAAAGTTTCCGACTCTGTCTAGCTAATCAAATACGTCTATAGCATATCGTGTATTCTGTAACCCGGCAAACCATTTCCTCATATCCTCTCGGGAGCTCTCCTTGCCATGCTTCTTCTCAACATCCAAGAACATGTCAATGAACGTGTCTTTTACAGACTCGCTCACAGCCCGGCTGCCACAAATGTAAACTTGTGCCCCTTGATCCCACGAATGCATTGCGTGATCTTTTTCTTTCCACAACCGGTCCTGAACATGTCTACATCCCTCGCTTTCTTCAGTCTTCCGACTATAAGCCCTTTTTACACAAACCACACCTCTCTTTTCCCAGGTGTCAAGCTCTTGGCTGTACAAATCATCCTTACTCGGCTCACGACAACCAAAATAGAGCATCGCTGGAGCAAGTTTCCGCCCAGCGCCTTGAATAGCTGCCCGCTCTTGAATAAAGCCTCGGAAAGGAGCAATACCTGTGCCAGCCGCAATCATGATAAGGGGAGTTTTCTCGGCGTCGGCGGGTAGATGGAAAGCCACGTGTGATGGACGAATAGAAACATGCATTATGTCTCCCTCTCGCAGGCTGGATAGGTAGCTGGTTGCTACTCCGACATGCCGTTTTTCGTCGTCAGCGAGACAGGGCTCGTTCAGTACCGAGTAAGTCAATACAACGTGATCGGATCTCCAGAGCGGGGATGAGCCAATGCTATATTGTCTGACACGCATGGGAGGCAGCATGGGCAGGAATGATGAGATTGGGAGGTTGATTTTGGGGTTTAACTCCAGCAGGTCGAGAATTGAGAGGCGCTTGGCTACAATCTCTTGGGCGTAGTGGTCATCCGCAGCAAGGTATTGGAGTTTCTCTTTCGTGACCTGATCTTGAGCAAAGTTTGCAAGCGTAAAGAGGTTGCGTTTGGTGGCAGGTTGAGCAAGTTCTACATATGAACCAAATATGTCCACGGCTGGTACGGAGACGTTGTCTGGAAGTGGAGTGAGTGCATTTGCTGAGATGGTGAGGTGGGCATCCCATGGCAGGTGGAAATGCCGCATCACTCGGTTAACATTATCTCTTGGATTGACTGGTAGAACGGCAAGGTAGTCACCCACTTTGTAGCTCATACCTGGAGGTAACTGAATCTCCATATATTGCTTCTTGATGGATGCATCCTTAGCAGTGAGAATCCTGGTGGCAGTCACAGACGCCTCCTTGACGTCTTGATGCAGGGTCAACTTCCGAGGGCTAGTAACTTGGACGCTCAGAGCTGCTCCTTCGGGCGGAGAAGCACCGTACCTCTTTATGAGTGTTGGCCAGAGGACATCGTCTTCCCAAGTCTCGAAGTCGGTTAGCTCGTTTCCTTCTGCAACATCAGAGAGGCCAAGCGATGCAATCCTGGAACCTCCATGCTTCTCAATAGATGAGTCAACAAGCCTTGGGATGCGGTGGAACGTAGAAGCCCAATCATGATTGCCGCAACCAAAAACAGCGTAAGAAACGTCCTTCAGGCTTTCCCCTCCCTTGATATTTTCCAGCCAGTTGACGAAGCGAGCAGCGTTGTCCGGTGGCTGTCCCTCGTACGAAGCTGTGATAATAACCACTGGTTCGTTGGTAGGTAGTTTTTCGGCGGCATTATCAACACAATCCACAGTACTTGCCCGGAAGCCATGTGAGAAAGCATTAGCAGCAAGTCGTTCAGCCATAGATTGACAAGTTCCACTGTTGGAGCCATAGTAAATACTTATTGGTTTTCCATCATGGTTTGATACGACAGCTCCATTAATGGCAGTGGCTGGTCCTGACTTGACTGGTGCCGTTGTACCAGCAAGTCTATGTTCGAGCTCTGCAGCTCTCAATGCATCGCGTGGAGTTGCGCGAATTTTGAAATTCGCCGGTTTGACTGTCAATGTTTGCTTAAGTGCCAGCGTGTAATCTGGATCATCGAACTCAAAGTCGAAGTTCTGCAACAACATCGCAATTACTAGCAAAGCTTCCTGCCATGCAAATGGCCGACCGATGCATCCTCGCGTACCATTGCCAAATGGTTTCCAGGAGTTCGGGAATTCTTTATTTAAGCGGTCAAAATTCCCGTCAAGCATGCGGTCGGGCTTGAACTCCTTGACGTCTTCTCCGTATACCGTGGGATCGAGGTGAGACAAGCCCACAAGCACAATTACGAGTTCACCTGCGCGGACGACGTATTTACCTCCGACAATCTCGTCGTTTTTAGCAGCAACATTGAATACAGGAAGAGGCGGTGTGAGACGCAACGTCTCCCTAAGAACCTAATAGATAACGTAAGCTTGAATCATTCCAGTAATTGAAATTTCAGTGAACATGACCTACAGCTGAAATATAGGAGAGCTTGGATAAATGCTCAAACCTGATCGGTGTTTTCCCGCAGACGTCGTCCACTTCCTTCTGGGCCTTTCGGTACATTTCAGGGTGCTTCATTAGATGATACAATGCAAATGAGAGCATTCCCGAAGTAGTTTCATGGCCGGCAATTAGGAACGTGATCAGATTATCCAGAATGCTCTGTTCAGTCATTTTTTGCCCGGTCTTAGGATCGACGCCGTCAAGCATGGCGGAAAGCAAATCCTTACGGCCATCTAAATTTTTCTCAGCCTTGCGCTCCTGCAAAATCTCACTGGCCGTCTTCCTCATCACTTCAATATCGCTGAAGAACTTTTTGTCCTTTCCACGGTAGAAAACCGAGGGGATTGGTAATCTTCGAGCTCTGTCTCCGCTCTCCGTTAAAAAGTCGCCCATCGCTTGAACGAAAGGGTGCACGCCATCTTTGTAATAACTGTTGAATCGAAAGTCCATCGAACATAGCGCTATCGTGTCAAGTGTTAGTCGGGTGAAGTCATCGGTGACGGTTATAGGTGAATTTTTTCCGTATCGCGCCCACTTCATGGCCAGTTGGCTGGCAATGTCATACATTCCATCGAACATAACTCGAAGGGATGAAGGTCCAAAGGCAGGCACGAGAATTCTATGTGCGATACCCCAATTAGGCTCCTGTTCTCCATCGATCGCCTTTTTGCCTTGTTAGCTTTATCTGACTTCAGTCTTACAAAGCTTATTGAATATCAACTTACTGTGAAGAGGCCATCGTGTATTGCATGTCTCATCTCCTATAGCCCAATCATCAAAAGTTAGAAATGATGGGTTTTATGAATGGTATATTTTTATGTACCTTAAGGGCTGATATAGTCTTTGGGAAGCGCTTCTCGTCGCAGAACTCAGTTACCATAGCGTGACTATTGGCAATGATGAATGTTTGACCTGGGAAACGCATACGATAGATCTCGCCTTGATATCAGACAGAACGCTTAGTAAGTGTTTGTCGAATGCATAATGTCCAGCTACGTTATCTTACCATGTTTTTCAGCCAATTCAAATAACGATTTGAGAGGCAATTCCATGTCAATGTCGAAAAGGTTCCCTAGGAATGGCCAGCCCGGAGGCTCAGGAATTCCAGTTGTTTTGCCCATAATTCAATGATTTCTGGTGTAATCGATTATTTTGATAGTAAAGGAATTGGATGCTTGAGTGACCAGCGTCATTTCTATGACTAACTGTCTCTGACAATGTATAGCAGTCAACTGATGAATAAGCAAGCTCAGGACAGCTATCGGAATCGGAGGGTATTGTAAGTATCACCGGTAGAGATTTGAAACGAAGACATGTTATTGGAGAGCTGATAGAAAAACCACAGAATTATCTAGACTTACTTGCTATTAGACAAAGCATTGTTCCCTTGCGTTACTCGCTTAACTTTCCTAGTCCAAGCTTAGTGCTCACCAGACGTAGGACGATTTATCGTAAAATCAACCCAATCAACACCAGTCTGTCAATCTCATCCTTGGTAGGTAGATACCGTTCATTATGTATGTGTGGGGCGTGTGGCGTCATTGCTAAGGTCGGCCTTTTACTGTAGATCAAAAGTGGTTCATGATTCGGTAATTGTTTTAAATGGAACTATTTTTTGGCTTAGGATAAATGATGAGCCTGGTGATTGTCCTACCCAGTTACCAATGAGAAATCAGTTGAAGGATTCTGAAGTAACAATCTCCGAAAAGAAGCAAGGCTCCCATCGGTCGTTTGTACGATGTAAGTAAGCGAGCAATCCTGAGCCTGGAGAAATTACGTACAGTATGGATCATGATTACGCCTCATCAGCCATGTTGGAGCAGTATGTTACTCCATAAATTTGATACGGCCTATGCCCTAAAATCTATATTTAGATGCAATGTTTTACAAATCATATATATTTGGTGAGGGTACAGTGACGCTTGACTGCAGTTTCCCGCCATGTTACTCGGACCGGTTATTTTGTCCCTCTTTCTAGGTCTGGTCTCTGGCCGGAATATACCCCGGCTCTATGAAAATACAACCTGTAGATCTATCCCCGGAGATTCTCGGTGGCCGTCTACAGACGAATGGCATTCCCTCAACGAGACTGTCAACGGTCGTCTTATTGCAACGGTTCCACTTCCAAGCGTCTGCCATTTGGAACCATTTGGCACCTACAATGAGGATGTATGTAGTGCAATGAAGACAGCATGGCTCAACGACCAGACTTTGTAAGTTATGTTCCAAACTTCTATTTTAACATAGTTATTGATACAGCATTTGCTGTAGTTTGAATTCTGCCGCCGAGGTCATGAACGCCTATATTCAAAACTATACATGCGTCCCTTTTACTCCAGCGTCTCAACCGTGTGAGCTGGGTAACTACGTCAGCTACTCCATCGATGTTGCTGGCGCTGGCGATGTCATTGCTGGTATCGAATTTGCTCGCAAGAACAATATCCGATTGGTTATTAAGAATACTGGCCATGAGTACGACTATTTAACTCTTGTATAAATTGTTGACTAAGCATTGACTGTTGTTTTAGTTTCGCGGGCAAGTCAACTGGCACGGGGGCTCTCTCCCTTTGGACTCACCATTTGAATACCACCGACATTATAACGTCTTATCAAAGTGCTGAATATAATGGCGCCGCCGCCAAACTCGGAGCCGGTGTCATAGGAGGAACAGTCTACGGAATCATTGGTGCAGCAGGCTATCGAATTTTAGGTGGAACCTGCCCGACGGTTGGGCTTGCTGGCGGATATACATCAGGCGGTGGTCATTCCTTGCTCAATGGGGCCTATGGAATGGCAGCAGATGCTGTCCTTGAATGGGAGGTCATCACTGCCCAAGGAGAGCATTTAATTGCTACTCCATCTAACAATACCGACTTGTACTGGGCTTTGAGCGGTGGTGGTGCCGGCACTTTTGCTGTCGTGCTCAGTATGACAACTAAGATCTTTCCTGACGGGCCAATTGGTAGCGGAATCCTACTTTTCGATATAACGGAAAATTACTGGCCAGCTATCGAAGACTTATGGGCCTTCCTGCCACAGTTTGTGGATGCTGGGCCGAATACTTGGGATTTTGCGCTCACTCCGACTGGTTTCCAAGCATATGCCATTACGGTTCCCGATAAAAATGCCAGCGAAGTCCAGGAATTGATGCAACCCTACCTCGACAATCTAACAGGACGGGGTATCAACTACACTTACACGCCGACAGAATCTGCAAATTACCTTGCATATTTTTCTAGTAGATTTGGACCTGGTGTCGTGGGGGCCGGACCGGCGACTGTCCAACTTGCTTCACGTTTGATCCCTCGTGCCGCCGTGCTTGACCCCGATCAGAACAAGGCCATCGTGGATGCTCTGCGTGCTTTTGTAGACAATGAGTTCTGGAGTGTGGGCTGTCATGCCCTTAACGTGAAGGACATCGATCATCCGGACAACGCAGTCCTGCCTAACTGGCGCGATGCTATTGCGACCTGTAATATCGTGAGCTACTGGGATTGGAATGTCACTCGATCTGAAATGCAAGCTCGGAAAGAACTACTAGTTGATACCTTGATTCCAGCTCTCGAGGAGGCTACCCCTGGATCAGGTACGTACTTGAACGAAATCGATGCTCAATGGAAGGGTGACTGGATAACTGAGTTGTACGGAGAGAATTATCCTCGCTTGCTTGAAATCAAGAACAAGTATGACCCTGCGCACGTGTTTTATGCCTACACTGCTGTTGGAAGTGACTCTTGGGTTACTGATGGCAGTGGCCGTCTTTGTAGAGCCTGATTAGTGAAGAAATGTTAGAACAGGAGGATTTGAAGAATTTGTTGTAGACTACGTATGTTTGATTGAATCTGATCACTATGTACTTTTTACCTTTGTTGAGGTATTTTAAGCATTCCGTGCTGTCTAGATGATATGTCTTTTCTACATTCTCATTCACTCACTTCCGTCAAAAATATACTTCGCTTAATTTGGGGTTGAAGACCAAGAAAAATAGAGTCCTCAAAGAGGTGAATCTATGATATCCTGAATTTTCTCTAATGTATCAAAAGGTGCATAAAAAAACTAAGTCTTAAGTACACACATAATAGCCTCAAGTTGTTTTTATAGTTCCACCTCAGACTGACGTCTCCGCAGCATAATCTGAACTGTTGGATCCGAATCCAGCATAATTCCACTGGCAAATATTAGGGGATCAGTCTGAGATGGGCTAAGTTTCCATTCGTACTTCAACAGCATGTGACAGAGCGCAATTTTGATTTCATTTGCAGCCAGGAAGCGACCTGGGCAGGCATGCTTGCCATGCCCAAAAGCAATATGCTCTGGTCGAGTCGTGGTCAATTGCCAGGCGTTCTCGTTACCTGGTTGTTCACGCAACCGCAAGAATCGGTATCCATCAAACTGATTCGGGTTGGGGTAGACTTCTGGATCCCATAATGCATGGCTAGACACGCCAAGTTTGGTGCCTTGAGGTATAAGGGTTCCGTCAGGTAGACGCGTGTTTGCCATGGCCACACGATTCATATTGACTATACCAAGTGTTACTTATTCGCTAGTTTGGGAAGATTTGGATAATGATGAGAGTTTACCTGACATAGGAGGTTTCAATCTCTGTGCTTCTTTGATAACGCTATCCATCAACCTCAGCTTGTATAGCGATGAGTGTTTTAGACCTCCATTCGAAACTACGGCGATGATCTCCTCACGCAATGATTGAATTATCTCAGGCGCCTTCATAAGTTCGTACATGGTTTGGGTGAGTAAGTCCGTCGTTGTGTGGATAGCTGATATGGCTAGATTGAGCTGCAAGGCGGCTGCTTCATATTTGAACTTCTTTTCCTGGGCCAACTCCTCGAGCCATTCGATAGAATCCGACCTCTCCGCCCCAAAAGATGCTTTGTCATTACGACGCCTCTCAATAACAGGTGTGATAATTGATTCAGCTTCCAGCAGCTGGGCTCTCACTTTCTGTGCTCTTGGCAGAAACCAGTGGATAAAAGGTCTGACAACTTTTGGGTATGCTCGGAGCTCAGAAGAGGCAATAAACGAGTCTACCGTATAATCCTTGGTTATTTGCAGCCAAGTAGCATTGTGGGCAACTTCTTCGCTGCCCAGGAACACTCTAGCAGAAAGACGTGCAACTAGGTTGAGGATACCGTCCTTTAGAATCATTTTGTGCCATTCTAAAAGCGTGGCTTTGTCAGTTTAATGTCATGACAAGTTTGAGCCTCGATTAAAGTACCTGGGATATCGAGAAAAATGTCTTTGCATGCACTGGCCGTCTCATCACACATAGGTTGAGTCAGCTTGCCTGTCCAGACTTAGCCACAAATCTCTAAGTTGAAAGATTGGTGTGATTACTCAGGGACTGTGTTAACTTCGTTTTGACCATGTCGCTTAATAAGGAGCTTTTTGT
This sequence comes from Pseudofabraea citricarpa, assembly GCA_029641185.1. Classification (NCBI taxonomy): domain Eukaryota; kingdom Fungi; phylum Ascomycota; class Leotiomycetes; order Helotiales; family Dermateaceae; genus Pseudofabraea; species Pseudofabraea citricarpa. The sequence goes on from JAPWGK010000038.1 coordinate 126,812, forward strand.
GGCCTCGAGAAATGGCTCAAAGCCAGGTAGATGGGCACATGTAGCCTGATTCCTCGTTAATAGAAAACACTTGAAATTCAACCAGGTATGCAACCTCTTTCATATACTCAGCGAAACTGAGATCATCGTTGTTCCGAACTTCATTTGCCAGAGATGGGGGCAAAATGAGCATTTCCCCTAGCTCAGAGATGACGCGGAAAGGATTTGATGCGCCGACCTGGATTATCACAGAGCTTAATGTGAGCAGTTGTCCATTTTTCCTAACAATGTATAGGTACATACCTTTTTGAATCCATGTTCAACCACATCACGGGCATTTACCCTGAATTTTTCTTTTGCCCTTGTGCTACTAAGATCCCAGAAAGACTTTTCCGAGACGAGAGGAAATTTGGAGAGTTGATGTCTGCCATTGATACCCCAAAAGAGCAACCCCGTTGTGATACTTGTGAAGCATAATAGTAAAATGTAAGAATGAGATTCTATGACTCGCAAAATTTCTCTCGTGAATACATTGATGCCCAAGCCGAAATCCATGATTCTATTATCTAGATGATAGAAAAAGTTTGATTCATATTTTTTTATAGAAGGAAAATAAGTGTGTGTTACCATTGTTCAATTGATTCGATGTCAAGGCGCTGCAGTCTGCTGCCAGGTAATCGGGGGTTTAGGCAGGCCTCTAGCGAGGAAAATTTATCCGACGATTACTGTCAGCATATGACGTAGGAAGATAGCTTGATTAAACGTTCTGAGTATCTTGCAATAAAATAAACAAGTTTAAACATCAACCATCGGAAAGACTGTATCTATACATCCGCTCTTCCGGCGATGAGTTAGGTAGGTGGAAGTGCAGGTCTTGATAGTAAGCGATCTCTTGATCAGTCAGTTGTTCGCTACTGTATGCGAGATCCTGGGAGAATATGCCCGACGCTATATTCCCGAATAGCGAACCGGACGATTTATTTGTTTATCCGGTCTACACGCAGGGCTATTTCATTTCGATGGCATGAAAATGAGTATCCTGGTTGTTACAAGCTTTACCTTTTTGATAATCTACTGAATCTTAGCAGTGGTGACTTTGGATAAAACAGTATACCCACCAACACAGGAGCCACCCTCTATCTATCTGCTGTCTGACAAAAAAATGTTCGGCCTATTCAGCAACAAACATCAACCAGTTGCGCCTGCTACAATTCCTACGGATACAATTATACCTCTAAATGCTGCCGACGATACTGAAGTCTTGCGCAGTGTTTGCTTAGTCATTACGTATCGATTTGACGACGTGCTTGACCCTCAGATACTTCGGCATTCTTTTGAGAGTCTTTTGGACCGACCGGGCTGGCGCAAGATAGGTGGTCGGCTAAGGTTAAATGTATGTTTGTTGTGCACTTTGATTCTCCGAACCTAATACTCACAAGCTAACAATCAATTGAGAACAAAGGAGGGTTAGAATACCACATCCCAGAGCATTTCGACGAGAAGCGACCGATAGTAACATATTCCCACGCCTCTCATGACATATCCATTCTTGACCACCCGCTAGCTTCAAAGCTGCCTCGAGCGACTGAAAGTCCTTCGGTACAAGGCGATCCAAACGACTTCGACGAACTTGTATGCAGCCCAGATGCACCAAAGGTACTAAATGATTATCTCACCAAGGATGTGCCGCAACTGTCCCTACATGTTGTCTCGTTCACGGACTCGACTCTAATATCCATCTTACTACCGCATACTCTTACCGATGGCACGGGAGGTGCGCAGATTTATCAATCATGGTCTCTTGCCCTACAAGGGCGACATAGCGAGATCCCTCCCTTTCATGGATACAACCATGACCCTTTGGCAACGTTTGGCGAGACTACAAGCGAACCATACATGCATGCCAACAGACTCGTGAAGGGCTGGAAGAAATGGCTATTTATACTTTATCAGGTATATGATAGCTGGCGTTACAAAACCCAAGCCCGTATTGTGTGTGTACCAGCAGCGTTCTTGGTCAATCAACGCAAAAAGGCCATTGAGGAAATCAAGAAAGAGACTGGGAATGACAAGGCTTTCGTCAGCGACAATGACGTCCTCAGTGCATGGTTCACGCGACTCATCGTCTCCGACTTCTCTAGAAATTCTAACAGGACGGTTCGCATCATGAACGCATTCAAACTAGCGACGGTGTTGGGTAACGATCACCTCCCTTCCGACAAAGCGTATATTTCCAATGCAGCCACTGAAATTTATGCTTTCTTGACGGCTCGGGAGTTGTTTACAAAGCCGCTGAGCTACGCAGCCTATGCAGTACGGCGCTCGATGATGGAGGGAGGGACACGGGAACAAGTTGAGGCGTTGGCCGGCATGAAGAGGCAATGCATGGTGGAGACTGGGCAGCCGTGGCCCATATTTGGCGATGCATCGATGGAGATGATCAGCTTCTCCAACTGGACGAAAGGCAAGTATTTCGAGACAGATTTCTCCCCAGCCGTCGTCAAAGAAGGCCTCCCCTGTGAGACTCGGGCAGAAAAACCGGGTTTCGCATCCATGGTCCAGTTCAACGCTTGGTCTACAAAGTTCCAGCTACGTAATATCATCCCTATCATGGGTAAAGATGCAGGAGGTAATTATTGGTTGCAAGGACCTCTTCGTGCCGTAGTCTGGAACCAGATTGAAAAGGAGCTGGAAGGACTAAGCTGATACTATACGTATGCATGCATACATTAGCTTTGGGGTTTTATAGACAAATCCATTCCTTAATTCTGTTCTTCGACTATTGCCCGGTGTACTACTCCACACGGAAACAATGCAACCAATCAATTTAGATCTTTAAGTAATCTTTGCTAGTGGAATATTACGTGAAATTAACTAAATGAGAAACAAGCCAGGAAGTAATTTTACCAATTTGCAAGTACATTTTATTTTATCTATCTGAAACTACCTAGGTAATTATATGTAAGTCAAAGAGATGAGAGTTCCATGCCGCGAGTCTCGAATGCAATAAGAGGGTTTAATTAGACATGATAGCGTTTGATCATAATACTCTCAGATACCCAATCACTCACACTGAAATCTGATCACATTAACGAAAGACGACTTCATTGAGGTTTATTTACAGAGTAACACTAAAAATAAGAATGGTGTGCTTATTCCCTTTTCATGGCACCAATGGATAAGTTGGAGACTTTTTATTTTACATTGAATTATGTCAAGGACATGTAAAAGCACACAGAAGTAGTAGGCGGTGGTACTTAAAGGCAGGTCAAATGTGAGGTGTAAAAGGGATACGGACTCACTAGCCAATACCGATCCTCCCTATGTAGCCATAAGGCTATCCCTTGTTAGATATCACGTGTTATATCACGTGTTATATGACAGGACGTTGACTTTTCTACCGATGTTTTGAAAGAAAATGAGTTTAGTGGAAAGCCCCCTTTATTTTACTCGAAGCAAAATCAAAATCAAGTGAAATATAACATATCAATTATTTCTTAACATGAACGACATAAATTGGTGTAAGTTTATGCTATATTGCTTCCTACTTTTGTTCTTGTTTCACGTGTCAGGATTATCAATATTCCGGCCGAAATTCACTTGATAGTGATAACTACATGAATGCCTAACATCACGCATTTCTGATTAAATTATTTACCAAAGAAACCAATATGATAATCAACAAATTCGTTCTGTTTCAATCGGTCCACACCCTTACAAACCCTCACACAGCATCCGTGGATAATGAGGTTGGCCTGGGTCATCCATCGAGTCTATCAAGGCTGCGACACCCCGATTCAATCCTACTGCAACAGCACGAGCTGTCCATTCTTCGATGGGAACCACGTCAACCTTATCTGATCCTGTTGCATCCGCTATAAACTCCTTCAAGTTGTCCAGTGGGAGGACCATGTCACCGACCTCGTGGACGTAAGATACACCACCTGATGGCAACTTAGGCTTGTTCTCGAAAACGGATGTGAGAATGTTGCTGGCCACGTTCTTGACATAAATCAAGTCGAGAGCGCTACGAAGGTTCTTCAATGCTGGCACTGCCTTGGTCTTACGCATATAGGCGACTAAGGCATTCATCCAGTCAATCTGAGCCGCAGCGTTCTCTGCGTCAACACCTTCACGAATGATGGTGGATGGCCGATGAATCCACACATTGACACCATGTTTCTTCTGGAGCTCCTCAAGCATGCGCTCGCTGGCCCATTTGGCGGCGATGTAGCCGTGTGAGCCGTCCACTGGAGGGTAGTGTGCAGCAACAGAAACTTCGGGGAAAGATTCATAGTTACCAAAGAGGGCGACACCGACGGTAGAGATATAATGAATGGGGACTTTGCGAGCCATGCAGAGGGAAATAAGTTCCTTAGTTGACTCCATATTAGCCCCCTTGATTTCCTGATAGAACTTGAGATGGGAAGTATCAGCACCGTTATGGATGACGGCATCTACGCGACTGAAAATTCGAGTCGCATCCTGTTCTGACAGGCCGAGGCGTGGCTTTTCTAAATCTCCCTCGAAATATAAGATACGCTTATCCTCCAGGAGCTCTTTAGACCCAATGCGTTCATTAAGACGGCGAACGGCAACACAGATGATCTCCACAACCGATGGATCTTTGAGCAAGTGCAAGAGCAGACGTCGGCCCAGCAGTCCACTGACCCCGGTAAGAACGATGATGTGAGGTCGAGCGGCGGGAATCATGTTAGTTTCAATTTTGGCCGCCTCTGGGAGAACAATTTCAGTATTCCAATCGATTTGCACAGGCCCCTTTGGTAGACTTCCGTTCTTCACTGGAAATTCGTGGATTGGTGGCGTGCTGACCCCGGTAGAACCGCCACTGGATTCAGCAAATGTCCCATTGGGGTTGGAGTCAGTTGCCGAGCTTGTTTCGTCACGATCATTCTGTCCCAAGTTGGCCGGAACGGGTTGTGGTGAAGTGCCATTCGTAACAGGTGCATCTTCGTTGGGCGCAGGAACTTCATCAGCACCAAGTCCAGGAAGCAGGGATGGCGGGACCTGTGCAGCGACAAGGTCTGCAAGATCGGCCATTGTGTCGTTACCCATGATTTTCAAAACTGGGACACTGACTTCAAAGTGCTTCAAGAACCACGAACGAATATCGACAGAAATCAAGGAGTCAAGACCGATGTCACGGCTTCTCATTGCCATCAGGTCATCATCTGCTGTGGTCATTTGCAATACATTACGGAGTTGCATTGCAAATCTCCCTGTTTTAAGTTAGTAATCAAATGCTTTATAGTCCTTAAAGAACCAAAAAGAACTGCCATTGAACATACCTTTAACTACTGCAATAACGTCGCTTCCAGAATTACAAGCAGCAAGCTGATCCTGAACAGATGCGATTACCTCATTGCTCGATTCTGCTCCGTTCTTCTCGACCTGGTGGACAATAAAGTCGAAGAACGCTGGATTGGAGTGCCATTTAGGGGTGTTCTCAGTATCACCAGCAGGGATATCTAGCAGGCCAGTAGTGAGTTCGGCGTCATCACCTGAGTCTGGACGACCAGAGTCAATACCCTCAGCAAAAAGCTGATGGTAGTCTTGCTCGGATAGATGCATCAATGCCATCTTGGAAACTGTCAGATCTAAGGCTTTGCTCGATTCTCTCTCCATATAACCAGCTCCAATTATGGCACCAACGTTTAGTGCAGTTGCTGCCAAACCTCGCTTTCGACGCTGGGCTGCAAGACTGCACATGAAGGTGTTCGCTGCAGCATAGTTCGCCTGACCAAGGTTTCCGATGACACAATTGATGGATGAGAACAAGATAAAGAAATCTAGGTTCTCATTCTTAAAGATGCGATCCAGGTGAATACTTCCGTAAACTTTCGGCCGGAAGACATCGCTCATCAATTCAAATGACATGTTTTGAATCGAGACATCTCTTAAAACCATGGCTCCATTCAAAACGCCGATGATAGGTGGCAAAGTTGCGCAGATAAACTTATGGGCAGCTCGGAGCGCAGGCTCGTCCGTCACATCGCATGGAACAATGGTAACGTTGACACCGTTCAACTTGTGAGCCTCAATCCAGTCTTGAGAGATATTAGGACTGCGGCTGCTCAACACGAGGTGTCTGGCGCCTCTTTCTATCATCCAGTCGGCAAGTGAGACACCCAGAGAGCCTGAGAGACCACACATCCAGTAGGTCTTGTCGCCCTTAAAGAAGGCTGCAGAATCTAGTCGGCTAACATGAACCGCGTGAGTTTTAGACACTGTCCAGTCAATGACAGTGGCGGGATCTTTAGGGTTCAACCCATTGACGAGATCGTTAATACCGACCGTCTGGGAAGCAACCTTTCGGACTTGACTAGCGTAATTGTGTGCCTTATCAAGAGCTCGTCGAAGCAGTCGGCCCAAGAAGGGTACATACGAATGACTGCTCTCCCAGCCAGTAGGGGAGTATAATGTCGCCATAGTCTCCTTACGGCAATGCGGTGGGAGGCTGGATATAATGGTCGAGTCATTCCCAGACCCATTGGCAGAGAGTCCAACAAAGCAAGCCGTATCGGCTGGTAGGATTTCAGAAATCTCCGACTGTGTCATATGAGGATCAAGTATAGACCATGTGCTAGAAATATACTCCTGCGTAGAATCTACCACAAAACAGGTGCGTACATTCTTGCTAAAAGCTTGGCTGGCAATGGTTTGAGCAAGTAGTTTGGTTGAATTGTGCACCACTAATGTGTCCCCGTATACAAGAGGGTCAACCACGGACATGGTGATGAGATGAGCAGCCACTTCTGTCAAGATGTCGGCATCTTCCAATGTCGAAATGGGCATAGGGATTGTCGACTCCTTGGGAACGTAAACGACGGACAGGAGGGATGGTACCAAGGCCAAGAATCGTGTCTGACTCTTGGGTTCGGTTCCCAAGACAAGGAACTGGTGACCATGTGGTGTACGGAGTGCTGATAGGACAGCATGACTAACCTCAAGACTGATGCGAGACTCAGCATCAGCAGGAATGGCCCATCTGGAGAGCTCGCTTAACTTCCATCCCTCGCCATCTCTTTGCAGGGCGGCAGGAGATTTAGTGATATCGATCTCATGGGTGATAGGGCGACGTGCCGAGTTATACCTGTTGTTTCGAGCAGCAATATGTCGCAGTCGTGGCACGAGCTCTTGCCCTTCAGCAGTAACCACGATTTCAGGCTCAAGGGGCCACGAAAGCTTGTCCCTCTCCGAGTCCACGGGGCTAGTAGATGCGTGGAACTGTAGAATCTTTTCGACAAGGGTTATGACTTTAAAGTTCTCGAGGTCTGCAATGTCCAAATTCTGGAATTGCAGTGCAGGTGTTTCAAAAACAGCAGTACGTGCAAATCCAACAGTCATATTGGAGAATGGCTCCTCGTAAAGTCGACCGCTGGTGACCCAAAAGAGCTTAGTATTGGCTGAAAACAGTGTCTTAAAAGCCAACCATTCCTCGGGTGTCATGTCTTTGAAAACAGGCTTGTCAAGTTCAGACAAGCTGACCACTGTGGTCTCGGCATCGATGAGGCTAAAGTCGACCGCAGTCAATGTGTCGAAAGTTTGAAGCTGGAGTGAACTTTCATTGAGAATCTCGATCATTGATTGCACAATAGGACGAGTTTTTACCGTGGCACCTCCAATGATGACAAGATTCTTAATACGGTACTCAGTCATCGAGCTATGCAAGCCTTCCGGACTGAGTGGCGCTCTTAGAAAGTTTACTTTGTCATCAACGGCTTGCGCTGCGAACACTGTCATACCAAGGATGTCCTGGAAGGCTTGGGGAGCCGTTGCATCAATCCCAGAGAAGCCGCTGCTCTTGAGGAGCCTTTCCCACTCGGAATATGACACAAATGGCGAGAGAGGTCGATCCTTATCCGCACCGAGCCACCATCCCGGGAGTGATCCGAAGATAAAGCCTGCACTACCATAAGGTTGGCCGTTATTGGTTCCCTCTCCGACCACCAGAAACCCGCCTGGCTTCAGAAGTTTGCGAATGTTCCGCATGGTGAGCTCCAAGTCAGGTGTTGCATGAATGACAAGAAAAGCGACGACAACGTCACATGTCCCTTCAGCGTACCCTTGAGCAATAGGATCCTGGCCACAGTCGAATGTCTTAAATACCATGCGGTCTTTATGGGCAGAGAACATCTCCGAAGCCCCCTCAAAAAAACCGCTAGAAACGTCGGTGAATGTGTATGACAGGAATTTAGAGTCCAGATTCTGAAGAATCCTCGTGGTGGCACCCCCTGTGCCAGCACCGACTTCCAAAATATTTAGGTGAGGGTAACGATCAGCAAGCTGGGAGATGATCTTGCCAATCCAAAACCCAGCTTGTTGTGAACCAAAAGCACCTTGATAATAATTATCCAGGATATTGCTAACACGCATCTCTTCAAGCATATTGGTTTCTCCCCGAAACACACGCGGCATCTGTTGTCCAACAAGATGCATCATTCGATAATCGATTAGATCGGAAAATTGCGCTGTGGCTTTGAGCATATCATCCAACGAGTCATTCAACCATTCCTTTTTGGCCACTTTATGCTCTCCACTCTGAATCAGCTCTATTATATGATGAGCGTATCGAAGGTAGTGACTGTGGGCCCCGTCCTTCCTCAAAGGAGAGTCTACAGGTACCTCCGAATCGAATTTTCGGAGATAGAAGGTTGAAATTCGTTCTAATCCTTCCAACACATCCTCGTGGTACTTGCTTACGGTAGTATCGCTTGCGGCCAGCTCGCCGCTGAGGTTATTTTTTACCCAGTGATACTTAGAGAAGACCTTGCGATCATCTTTCGCAGTTAGAGCACCTAAAGGAACCAGCTCGACACCTTGCATCTGGATTGCAGCGCAGCCAGAGTCATTTGTGTAGATACTGACGTCGCCCGAGAAGCCAGGTGAATTGTTCGCCCCGAGTCTCGAATCGACAGACAAGTCAGTCATGGACTTGCACAGGGCTGGGTTGACGCGGATACTACTCATGCTTGTGGGCAAGTGCATGTTCAGAAGCTGGTCATCTTCTGGATAACTGTAGGCAAGGATGATTGATTGTATACCGCCATCTAATTCAGCTGGATGCACTAGCAAGGGAGATCCAAATAAATCTCGAGGTGCTGATTTAATGGCGCACACGCTCAGCCCAAGTTTTCTTCTCAGCGTATGCAAAGACTTGAAGGGTCCTTCAAAGCCATATCCTAGCGTGGCTAGAAGATTGTAAAATCGCTCGTTGTCAACAGAGATCATATGGGGTGGCCTGGCTGCACGTCGAGGGAGCGTTGATTCGGAAGATTCACCAAAGATGATATGTAACTCAGCTTCGGCCACCAATACCATATCTTCAGCTCCGAGACCAGCAGAGTACGTGAATTTGGCCTGAACACGATCATGGCTGGGGCGGCGGATGTCAGACAAAGAGATCTGAACTTCTATACCAGCATCGTCTTGGTTGAAGGTCAGTGCCTGATGAATGACGAAGTCCTTAAGCTCGAAAAGTCGTACATCACTATCACCTGCCAGAACACGGGCTCCCTCCAGAGCCGTACAGATGTATCCTGCAGCTGGAAAGACCGTCTGCCTCTGTACTTGATGACCAGAAGCCCAGTCGATCTCGCTGTCACGTAGCAGATGTTTCCAGCTGAGGTGATGTGCTGCACTGTCCGGCATCATGGTCCCTAGCAACTGGTTAAAAGGCTGGGTTTGGGCTCGCAGCTTCAAAGAAGCACGCGACTCATGCCAGTAAGAGCCATCGTGGTTCCATTGATAGCTTGGAAGGCCCTTGACAACACGCATGGGGGACTTGTCGTCATTCAATGCGACATCATATCCAGTTAAGTCAAGGTGTTGTCCTCCCAAATGACACCACAGAGATCCCAAGGTCGATGCTATACTTACTGCAGCATCTGTTCCCCGATTCAACATTCCATAGTACGGGATGGCCTTACCCAGAACTTCTTGGATGGTCTGGCTTGCTGGACCTTTCAATGCTGGGTGAGGACCAACTTCAATTGCAACCTGGTAGTCGCCAGCTTCAAGGGCAGCCTTTAGAGCTTGGTAGAATAACACTGGTCTGGCCACATTGATGCCCCAGTATTCGTCGCTGATATTCATATCGGATGTGACCTCTCTGGCATAAACACTTGATATCCAGAGAGACATGTTTGGAGGAGGCTCCAGGGCTTGGACACCAGCAGCTTGAACCATGCCGACATATTCATGGAGGTGACGCAATACATGGTTAGAGTGATAGGCCCGATCAACTCTCAATTTTCGGTTGAATTTATTTTCGTCGTCCAAAATGACCTTGAACTCGTCGATAGCCTCTTCGTCGCCAGAGATGGTCATGCTTGATGATGAGTTGACAGCTGCAACACAAACACGACCAGCAAAGCTCTCCTCTGTGCACAAAGCTTGCGCGTCATCTTCCGACATGCCAGCAGCCAGCATCGCTCCCTTAATGTCAGCACCGTTAGGACTCACCATCTTGGAGGCGAATCGGCCACGGAAATATGAAACACACATGGCATCTCGAGCTGTCAGGCGTCCAGATGCATACGCCGCGGCCATCTCTCCTGATGAGTGAGCAACTATAGCATCAAACTTTACGCCACCAAGCCTCAGAAGATCAACTAGGACTATCTGAATGACCGTACATAAGAAGGAGAAAGCACCTGTAAGAACTCGCGATGACTCGCCGTCAGCGCACAGTTCTTTCTCCAGAGAAAAGTCTGGACGGAGTGCCTCAGGAAGTTGATCTAGGTGTGCTTGTAGTTCCCGGATGATCTTACGGGCTGTGGCTGACTTTTCAATCAACTCAGCACCCATACGGATGTACTGCGCTCCCTGACCAGTGAAGATAGCGAGGACTTTGGGTCGTTGTCCGGCTGTGGGTGGCGAAAGCCTCACTCCCAAATCTTCAATTTTATTTCCTTCAAGCTCACTACTTATCTTGGCCACTAGATCATCAGCCGACTCGGCGGCAATTGAGACTCTGTAGAGAAAAGCAGATCTTCGTTGTTGCAACGTGTACGCCAGGTCACGCAAGTTTAGGGACGAATTAGCTTGTATGAAATTGGCGTACGCAGAAAGACTGTTGCGTAGCGAATGACGCGAGAGAGCTGAAAATACAAATGGAGTAAATTGGCAAGAAATGCCCGAATTCTTGACACCATTTTCCAGGCGATAACGAGGCTCATAACTTTCGAGAATAGCGTGAGCATTTGCACCTCCAAAGCCGAAACTATTCACACTAGCTCGTCTTGGTTGGCCGGGTCTGACTTCTGGCCATGGTTTTGGCGCCTTAAGAATCTCCAGATTTTGGGTATATGGTGCTACTTGGTCGCTTAAATTGTTCAAAAGCATGTTAGGGGGTACGACTGAGTTTTGAAGGGCCAAAGATGCCTTCAAAAGTGCTGCCACGCCGGCAGCACCTTCGGTATGTCCGAGTATGGTCTTGATAGAACCAACATAAAGGGGTTCGCCTGCCGTTTTAGTGGCAAATTCCTCGCCAAAGAAGGCTTTCGAGATAGCTTCGGCCTCGATAGGATCTCCTGCTGGTGTACCAGTTCCATGAGCCTCGAAGAATTGAGGACGATCTGAAGCCTTCAAAGGATTTAGGCCGGCTTTGGTATATGTGCTACGAATCAACGCCTGCTGAGCAACTGCACTCGGCATGGTGATACCAGTAGTTGCTCCGTCTTGATTCAAACCTGTTCCTCGGATAATACACTCGATGTCGTCTCCGTCCTCAATGGCTGCGCTTAGAGTTTTGAGGATGCATGTTGCTACACCATCTCCACGAGCATAGCCATTAGCATCCTTGTCCCACATTTTACTGCGGCCTACAACAAATGTATATGTTAGTTCTTACGTCAAACAAAGCACTGTGACACTACTGACCGTCAGGAGACAGCATCTTTAACTTGCTTTCCATGATGTAATTTTCAGGACCCAAGCAAAGATTAGATCCGCAAGCGAGAGCTACTCGGGATTCCCCGGATCTAAGCGACTGCACAGCAAGGTGAACAGCAACAAGACTAGAAGAACAGGCCGTATCAAGCGTCATGGACGGCCCATGCCAGTCGAAAAAGTACGAGACTCGGTTAGACAATATACTCCTTCCAATTCCGGTGGCAGTATACACTGGAGCAGTCGTTACTACGAGTCCAAGAGTTAGCAAGGTCCATCTTTGATTTCTATGGATATACTTACGGTCACGTAACAAACTTGCCTCATAGTCACCACACATAAGACCAACATAAACAGCCGTGTCACTACCTCTCAACGAATCAATTGTCAATCCAGCGGACTCGAGACCTTCATAGACAGTTTCCATCAATATTCTCTGTTGGGGGTCAATAGCTTTAGCCTCAACAGGCTTGATGCCAAAAAATTCCGTGTCGAAAGCGGTGACATCTTCTTCTAGTAAATACGAATGTCGTATGTTGCTATGCCCATGATATGCGGGATTAGGGTGATAATAACTCTCTGCATTGAATCGACTGTTGGGAATGTCACGGCGAACATCTCTAGGCTTGCTGAGAAGGTTCCAAAGCTTCGACGGTGAAGAAGCACCGCCTGCAAAGCGACAAGCACTTCCCACGATGGCAATGGGCTCGTTCATATTCGTGTCTTTCGCCATCATGGGTAATGCGTAGTGAAAGCAAGAGAGACCTGGAACGAGTATTACTTTCAATGAACGTAATTAAGAGTCGTTGCGTTTGTTATACGTTAATTTGTCTACAGATGTAATTGAGGATTCTGAGTGTTGTACAGACACTCCTCTGTTCCTATCACGACATTAGCCTTTAAAGTAGTTTCAAACAAGTCGTCATAATTGATGGCACTCAAAAAGCTTGGAGCATAGTCCGAACATGCCAGCTTATCTGCGGGTGGCGTATGGGCCGAACCTTCATCATTAACCGTGAGTGTGCAGCGAGATGATTACTCCGATATTGTTCCGAAAACAAGATAGCTTAAGCTCGCTTCTCCAAGGCTCCGACTCAAAACTCAGCAGTCACAAAAAAAACATTCGAAGCATTCGGGGGTTTACTAAACCATCGCCCTACTTACTAGGCATCATTCTATCGGGAATAAGTAGTGTACGTACTACGCAGATAAGGCACAGTACAGCTTCTAGCATCTGCAGGTCTCCCCATCAAGGCATGCGTGTCAGCATTTAAGCGAGATAAGAACACAGTCCATCTGGGTTGGTTTTTAGAGACTAGGATCGACATAGCTTACAGCCCGTACGTACGAGAAGGAGACGCCTCCTTTTTGGCATGTCACCCCATTGGCTTTATATCCGCCACCAACGCTGCTTCTGCACGACAAGAAAAGGTGAGTTATGCCGCTGGGGCTATAATGACCACCCTCTCCGGGCCAGCAACCGACTGGAGCTATATTGCCCCTCTTCTCCGTACCAGCAACGGTCTAGAGGATCTAGCCCGTCTCTCTTTGTGGCTTCTATGCTTACAACCGTCAAAGCTATATTAAAGCTAAGGAGTACTTGCTCTACTAAGCTTTTCTTTGAAGGAGCTATTTCAGCCTCGCCCGCAGCATTGTGCATTGGGCTGGCTAAGGAATGACCACAAAATGTCCGACTCACAAACACTTGGAAAACGATCTGCTTGCGATCGCTGTCGGACGCAAAAACTGCGATGTCTTCGTTTCACTGGCCACCCAACTGATTCTTGCATCCGATGCGTGCGATCGCAAAGGGAATGCGTAAGCAGTTCTTCTAAGCGCCCTGGTCGTCCGAGGAACTCCACACAGAACCACAACGATCCGACTCCAGCTTCGAGTAATGAAACCAACCCGTCACTAACGGCAGTGGATATGCCTCCACCACTGACTAATGTCGACGACTGGTTTAACCTTGGGTTGCTAGAAGCCGACTACGAGATATGCTCTACCCCCTTGAACTCTGTTGACTCGGGATTTTCCATGAGCGGCGGTGGTGGCATAGCGCACACTATGTCTTCTCTATCTACCCCTCCAACCGGAACAGCATCGACTTCTGTATCCCTCAATGGCTTGATGACTGAAACCGATCTGAGTGAAGATTTCCCAAACCTACACAGCGATGAAGGTGACAACGGGATGTTGCAGCTTTTCGCCCATCAACCCTCTCCGCCAGATTTCGACCACGGGCTTCACCTGTCGCTCTTACAACGCGACCTCTCGAAGCAGTTATTCACATTAAAATCAATGCCGTGGGACATGACCAAAGTCATGCGGCTGACGTGTATACACGATACCTGTGGCGATTCGGCAAATCCCATTCAGGGTGATCTCGAGATGAATCCTATGGCGAAGATAGCCAAAACCTCAGCCGAGTTCACCAAGCTCCTATGTTCTGTTCAGACCCCAATAACAAGCAATGGGAATAATACGACGATGAATGCCAGACCACTGTCGTCTATCAACCCACGCTTGAGCATTGCGGATCTTCTCACTATTCTTTCCTGTTACATGTTGACTATCTCTATCTATGATTCCATCTTCTGCCACTTCACAGATCAGGCTTTGCATAACCCTGGGGCGGTCAATATCGTTATGCAGTCGGCGCCGAAGCTGTTTCTAGGAGGCATTGCAGTTCCGCCTTGGCTGGATATGCTGGGGCATCTACTGTTCCGCCTGACTGGGAGTCAGCTTCGGCCCATTGAAATACTGCTGGGTCTCCCAGACGAGTTCTGCGTTTCGTTGAAAAGAGATATCGGTGGCAAAGATAAGCAGGCCGGATTATTCAGTGGCCAAAGTGGCCAATTGTTATTCTCTACTCTGATGCAAGTTGAAACAGAGAAAGGTGGTCTGGGAGTCATCGAGTCCTTGAAAGAAAAGATTAGACGCGTCCAAGGTCTCGAGTAAATAAAAGTGTGTTTTTCAGACATCGAGGATGTCTAGGCTAATTTCCATATAATATCTCAGCCATGTCTACTATATTAAATATGACAACGGTGTTTCCCAGGTAGAGACGGTTTAAATACAGTGTAGAATAATCTAATACCAATGCATTAGCCCAGATAGACTGATAAGCTAGGGGGTAAGGACGTTAACAGCTTCCCTCGAGAAGGAATTTCATGCCCTCGCATCTTTTATACAAATTAAAAGGAGCAAATTCACAATCTAGATTAGTCTTCCGAAGCAATTTCCACATCTTCTATATTCTCGCTATTCTCGTGGCTATGGAATCGGCTCATGGTTGATGTCGAAGCACATGCAAGCTATTGCAGTTCCAGTTAGACTGTTGAATGCCGTGAATTCCCCATAACAGGTTTCAGTGGGCGTTTCAAAAGTCCTCGTCCTTTTCATTCATGTATGTTTAGTATCAAAGTATATTATTGGTGGCAGAGGTGTCCTTGAGTAGTGTCTGGCTGATGTTGTTTACCAAAGGATAGGTCATTACTTCCAAGTTGTCCAATCCCATAACCTCATTATATGTTTGACTATTTATTAAACCTCAATATCAAACTTAGACAAGATTCAACATACATGTCGTTTTACCATTGAATACACGCTTGTATACCTACATATTGGCTAATTACTCAGGCATAGCTTAGGCTGTTAGAGCCCTTTTACAGTAATGATTTGTACCTACCTGGGTAGGTGTATGTGTATAAATGTTGCAATTGCAATAATCAGATACATATAATCACAGTGTTAAAGCACGCAATAGAAAGGTCGAGGTACAAATTACGCATGCATATACACAAGCCATATCACAACAAGCTGTGTACTCGATGTGGTTGCACATGGCCTGACGTGTAGTGCCAAGATGATACACCAGATAAGTTGATCGATTTGAGCGAATGAGAATGATTGATACAGCCTGTGACGGAAGCTCTTCTCCCGTTGCATATATCACAAAAGGTCACTGAGTGCAATACATGCAACTGAATCGGTGTTGACCTATGCTGAGTGCCCGATTGGTGCGAGGGTTCGGGCATTTCGCATCCTGGCTCACATGACTTTATCCTCATTACCCGCAGCCTTCCTTCCTTCCCTCCTTCTCACCACACAAGATCTACTCTGCTCCACAACAAGCCTTTTCCAAGAATCTCTCCTCATACACCATTCATACCATTCGTTACCTTCTGAATGTACACACTACCGTCGAAATCGAAGTTGCTCAAGCATGGACGACGTGGAGTTGACGACACGCTCAAGACCTATCATCTCTGACTCAGACCTGGAGACGCAGTTTCGCAGCCAGGATCATGGAGATGCTGGTGACAAAACGGTGGGGGCTGAGCAGGGCGCTGCACAGGATGGAGGCATGATGACGACAAGTGATACTTCCGGTCAGCATTTTACAGGATTCAAGCTTTTCGCTGTTCTGGCGAGTGTAACCTTGGCAGCATTTCTGATGCTGTTGGACGGCTCGATCATTGGTGTGGTAAGTCTCACAGAAGCTGACATTGTGGGGGTGCACACTTGACTCAACAAAGAAAACTGATGGTATATTTTCTACGTATAGGCGATTCCCAATATCACGAGCGAATTTCACTCTATTGATAATGTCGGTTGGTACACAGCGGCATATCAACTGGCTAGGTAGGTATCCGTCTTATCTGCTCCAGCTTACTGGGTGACTGACAAGTTGCAGCGCAGCCTTACAGCCCCTGTCGGGAAAGGTGTATACATCGTACAGTACCAAAGTCTGTGCTTCCCCAGGTGAATATTCGATCGTGGGAACGAGATAACTAACAAAAAGAAATGAACAGTGGGCATATCTTATTTTCTTCGCTGTGTTTGAGCTGGGGTCGCTCATTTGCGGACTTGCAAACTCATCATCCATGCTGATTGGTGGGAGGGCGATCGCTGGTATGGGAAGTTCAGGTCTCTTGAACGGAGGCATGACGATAATTGCCAGTGCTGTACCATTGGGAAAGCGACCTGGTGAGTACAGATCATTGTGTTGATTCGGGGTTAGATTGTTTGAATGCTAATAGACGCATGCAGTTTACACTGGAGTATATCTCGGAAGTACGCTCGCTTCCTAAGCCAGATTGTCATCGGCTAAGACAGTCTTGCTAACTTAGTGTAGTCGCCCAGGTAGCGATTCTCTGTGGGCCCTTGCTAGGGGGTGCTCTCACCCAATACACAACATGGCGATGGTGTAAGTGTGCACATGAAAACAATGCCCGACGATAACAAGGCTAAATTATAATAGGTTTCTACATCAACCTTCCCATCGGTGCTATCACGGCCATCTTACTCGTCCTCATCAAAATTCCCGAGCTTACTGCAAAGCCTGAGTTTACACTCTCCCTTGTGCGCAAGACGATCCCTGAACTAGACCTCATCGGGTTCGTCTTATTCGCACCAGCTTCAACAATGTTCCTGTTAGCCCTCCAGTATGGCGGAAACGACTATCCCTGGAATAGTTCCGTAGTCATTGGCTTGTTCTGTGGTGCTGGAGCAACTGCCATATTATTCGTTCTTTGGGAGAGACGTATGGGCGATGAAGCTATGATACCTCCTTCAATGGTCAGCCAACGCATTGTCTATTCTAGTGCAATTAACGGATCAGCATTGGTGGCGGCCATTCTCGTAGCCTCTCAATATTTACCGATCTACTTCCAGAGTGTTCTCGGATATGGGCCCTCGCTGAGTGGCGTGAATACTTTGCCAGGAATTTTAAGTCAGTTGCTGATGGTCATTCTCTCTGGCGTTCTAGGTGTGTTTTCAAAAATTCCGAACTTAATGCGACAATTGCTGATTATATTCCAGTACAGAAAGTCGGATACTATCTCCCGTTTGCGGCGGCTGGCAGTGCCATCAGTGCGCTCGGAAATGGCCTCGTTTCAACGTTTTCGCCTTCTACCAAGACCGCTACTTGGATAGGTTATCAAATCATTCTAGGAACCGGCCGAGGTATTGGGATGCAGATGGTAAGGAGAAGCAAGCTCCTAAGTTTTCTATCAGTTTTGAAAATTAACGTGTGGCTGTAGGGAATCATTGCTATTCAGCACGTGCTGCCAGAGCAAAAGATCCCTGTAGGAATTGCCTTTATGATTTTCTGCCAGAATTTTGCAGGAGCAGTCTTTGTCGTGGTTGGTCAGGTAATTTTTACGCAGAGGCTTATAAAGGAGATACAGGTGCATGCGCCTTCGGTCTCAACTGAGGTCGCTCTTAATGCTGGAGCGAGCTCCAGTGCCGTCCGTGCTCTTGTCCCAGCTGGAAGCCCTGAATTAGCGGGCGTTCTGTTGGCCTTCTCAAACAGTCTTGATCAGGTCTTCTACCTGCTCATGGCCTGCTGTCTCGTGGGACTGCTTGCTTCGCCGTGGATGGGATGGGTTGATACTAGAAAGAAAAAGGAACCTGAAGCAAAATAAAGTCTAGCAGTTAACTTCGGACTTTCAATAACGATAACTGTAACTGTAATACTATCAACTGCATGCTGGGAGCTGGAAGGGTACAAAGTCATGTCGTGCAAAGCCTCTGTAGACCCTCTTGGCCGCTCTGACGAGGTTAATTTAAGCGAAAGTGCCCCTATTCAAAAGAAGCGAGGGGGAGAAAGAGAAAGAATGATCAATTCAAACTCTTGTTTTATATGTGGCACGCAACTATTCATGCTACTGTACTTAATCTAGATATTTCTTTGGGTTCTTTTGTACTATACGCATAAGCTTGACATTGACTGGATGTAGTAGTATTTGGCTATTAGGCGATCAAGCTGTTTCACTATATCGTATAACACCTCAACATAAGTGGCTATATCCTGCTCCTTGGTCACATATCAAACTCCTTCTTACCGAATAATAGTTTCTATGACTATGTTCGGGTTCTTTCTTGGGCATAGCCTCGACATTCTTGGCCCGCCTTTGCTTTTTCGCGACAGCGTTAGTCAAGCCGAAGACCGGGGAATTGAAAGGAAGAGTCTTGTTGGTTTTTGTTTGAGGATAATCAGTCAAATATACTTTAGATCGTGTGGTGGCTGTGTAACATCTGGATTTGCTCTTCAGTTCTTCCTTGGCTCTCTCCCGTCGTCTACGGATCAAATCTGTCTGATGCGAGAATCTGCGAAAGGAGTTGAAAGATGGGAGTTCACGAGACAATTAATCAGGCTCACATGTAAGTTGCTTGGCTGGACCTCGATTGGTGATTCAATAGGCGTGTTTTGGTAGATGTAGTAAACTCACATGCAAGTAAACTCTGCTTATATAGAGCAGGTGCGAGTAAAGAAACAGTATATAGTTATTATCTCCGAGCCGGCTGTGGTTGGACCAAAATAATAATCGCTCGCAATGACTACTGACCATGCTGATGATTTCATTCTGCCGTTTGATAGAACTCCTAAGTTTGTGACAGTCTTGCCAATCCAAGTGCTCTTGCAGCCTGTTTAAGATTTCTCTCGGCTTATTTTCTCAAATCTTATTACTTTTTAAAGCAGCCGAAGTCGAAACTGCTTCATGTCCTTGGTCTCCCTTTCAAAGAAGTTTTGAGTCGGCAGGCTTTTTTGCTATACCTCCATGATGGAGTCGACATCTTAGCTTAGAACTCAACTTCGCTATGCGGCTACAGCAAACAGGCTGGGGATTAATACCAAAGACTCGGATATTAACTAATACAAGAAGGCAAAATAGCTTCTGGAGATTTGTTGCGGTTTGGATGAAGAGAGTATAGAGGGTGAGACTGTTGACTGGGTGGGGACGTATCACCCACCAATTCTTGGACCGCCGCTACCACCAGATCAAGATGTTATCTCTCAAGTCGGGCAAGAACGTGTCTTTTCCTGACGAAATAGAACACCTGCTATTCTTACTACTTTATCGTTTGAAAGCGAACACGCCCGATAAAGTGTTAGATATGTTTGATATCAGTAACACCAAGCTAGATAACGGGGAGGATATTGTTTTCTGGGGAAGCGTAGACAAAAAAGGCGGTCCATAATGTCTATTTCAGGGGGGTTCGACCGGTTACGAGAAGAATGGTGGTTGAGATTTGTGAATCTTCACCAGAAAAAGATTTTTTTTCTGATGCTATTTAGGCATTATCACCCTCCTAAGTACAAGGCACCTTGTGACGATCGCCACTGCCTACTACAGTACCTACCCCTAGACCATTCATCCAATCGCCTATTTCAGTTGTTTAATACGAGGTACATTCTCCTTTTATAGCAAACTGTTTTCATCAGGTGATGGTTATACATTCGTTGCCTGGCTACTATAGAGGGCAGATTCAAAGTCACTTGCTGAAAAGAGCACTCAGGAAAAATGCAAGATAGTAGCGTGGATAAATGTCGATGAATTCTTGTCTACAGTCCTCGCCTACATTAACTCCGGCTGTGTGTAGATGGATTTGGTGACCTCCGTATCCCTATTGAGACTGGTAGGATAGGTAAAACGCAAGATTAATGAATCAAAGTAGTGTGGATCCGACAGGGGATAACTATCCCAGCTTTTTGCTTTTGAATATGATGCTCCCAGATGAGTCTTGGGGTCTATCTATGGCAGATCGTGGTCATAAAATGTTCATCATTGTCCATAAACCTGGTTTGTTTAATCATCACTCTCATCCCCCGATGAGCTACCATCAGAACCATCTACATCCATCTCGTCACCGTCGGTCTCATCTTCATGATCATCGCCTTTGAGTCCGTAGTCTTCTTCGAAGCTGGACAGTGGCTGTACTTGGGTCTTGAACCCGGACTCTGTGAAGCCTTTTGTAATAGCCTGTGTACTGGTTAGCAGGTGGGTCACAAGGAGGGAAAATTGGCAAGCAAACCTCTTGTGTGGCCGGTGAGCAAGTGACGACAACGTTAGCCTTTCCCGGTAAGAAAGTCGGCAGTAAAATGTTCTTCATGGCGCTCTTGATCTCTTCCACGCCTACTTTGCGGACTTCCTTCAGCATACGCGCATTCCAATCCGCGTCCACATCTCTGATCACACTGTTGATGAAGTTCAATTGACCGGCTGCAGCCATGGTAGGCTGTTCATCAGCCATGGATACTACAATCCCACTGATGGCTCCCTCCAAAGCATACTCTTCGAACTTCTCTTTGCCGCTGATATAATCCTCTACGATAGTTTTGCCGGCAGCGAATGCACGATAGGCATCGGGTGAGCGATAGACTTTGAATTGTACAAAACCTGCGTCGGGGTCACGGCTGAATGATGCCCCATAAGCAAGACCGGTACCACGAATTGCTGTCCACAATGGCCCTTCAACCGACTCAAGGAAAGATATTGCAACCATGAGCGCAGGAAGGACAGGGTCATTGTATGAAGTTGGCCCTTTAGCAGATGAGAGGCAGAATGAAGAGTCGATCGGCGGCATTGGTACGATGACTGCGCCATAAGAGCCCGGGTTTTGTCCATCTGGGCTGAGTCGCGATACTTGCTTCAGGACAGGAAGCAAAGGTTTAGATGTATCGAGCGATTTAGTAAGTTGGTCCCATGCAGAGACTGGACTTGGCAACGTGTCCACATTTGCAATTACCAGTGCTCGCATATTGTGGAATTGGAACAGCGCCTTACGAATGTTTTCAAACCATGATATAACGAGGTTTGGGTCTGCAGCGAGAAGTTTCTTGAGTCTCTTCATGTAAACAGCCTTGACAAGGGTGCCGCGTGCTTTTGTAATTGATTCTTTATCCAAATGAATCATTGCATCGACAGCATACATCATGCTATTACCACTTCGCTTAGAGTCTGGAATATCTGCTAGAATCTTTGTGATTCCTGCTTTGATCCTTGTTTCATCGAAGATGCTATCAAACATCATGGTGCGCAACCATTCAATTGCCGTAGCGTACTTATCTGGCTCGACCTGAAACTGTATTGCAATACCTTCAGTGTCACCAATTCTACCCCCTCCACCAATAGAATAACTAATGGTGTCTTGCTCCAATTCTGTGACCACTTTCTCAAACTCAAGTGTCTTCCCATTTCTCGTGATTGGGGTATTGAAGAAATTGTCCATGAATATCGGTAGGATTGGCTTTAGCGATTCTGGAAGTTCAGCGGTACCAACAAGGAGCGAGATGTGCACAAAGTTGGTGGGAACATGCTCAAATTGTAGGAACAGAGGAGATGAGATTTTCGATGACTCAATAAGATCCTGTATCTTATTTTTAGGTATTCCGAGTCCTTTCGCAAGACCCGAACGTGCGGTGATAGATTCAATGAAATGGATCGATTCAACGCCGGGAACAGGCCATTTTTGAAGAAGTGGAGTAGGGATCTCAAGATCATTCTTTGAAATAGCTGCCTTCAGCTTTTCTGCCAATTTCTCGAGCCCTTCGGGACCAAGTTCCGTTTTCCTAGTTGCAAGTCTGACCTCTTCGTCTGCTTTGATCTTGTCAGAAAGCTCTTTCGATGGTGTTCCGAGGATTGAGATATGGTTGGCATCAACGATCCACTTCTTCAAAAAGTCCCGCCATTGTTGATCTGTCCAGTTTTCTAGTGAATCGTATTCTTGAATTGTCCCAAGGTCTCTCAATGTAGATCCATCCCTGTTGCCAAATAAGTGATCATTGATGATACCTGTAGCATAGAAGCTACTCGAACTTTCCGCTTGAAATTTAAGCTGTCGACGTTCACGCTTTAAGCAATCTGACATATAGCTCATATCAATTGGCTTTAAGGAGACATCACGGAGCAGCTCGTAAAGGCGTTTCTCGACGTGTGCTAGCTTTTCAGTGGCTACACCAGTTGGCTGAAACCAAATGACGGTGCTCGGTCTAGCATCCCACCAAAAACCAATTGAACTAGCAAGTTCCTCCTTTTCGACCATGACATTCTCTAGAATCGATATTGAAGACCCGGCAAGATAAGTGAGAAGAACATTCAGGGCTGCTGTCTGTATCGGATCGTTGCAATCGGGTCCAAACATGGCCGTAACAATCTCGCCAGTAGATTCATCTTCTTCAGGGAACTTGACTGTTTCTACAATAGTTGATCCCAATGGCGGTGGTTGCTTAGATTCTACCCAGGGACTGTGATATGTTAGTCAGGACTTCAAGTATCACAGATCACTCGACGAACCGTTTGAAGGGTGTATCTGGCGAGGGAATATCATTAATGATACTTTCTTCGAAATCATCCAAAATCTGGAAGAGCTGGTCTTTCTCTATTTCTCCGATTAGAACAAGGCACAAGTTCTTTGGCTGATACATCTCCCGATGAAATGCACGAATTCGCTCTGGTGTCAGAACTCTGAGCTGTTCCATCATACCGCCAGTTTCATATCTGAATCCTACACCCTCGGGATACAACAGCTGCCGGGCTCTGATATCCATGATCTCAGCACCATTATTCTGGACTCCTTGCATCTCAGAATAGACCACACCAGCATCGTTTCCCTCGCCGTCGATGTGATGAACTTCGGTGTAACAACCTTCATCAGTCAAGGTAGGCAGAATCACATGCTCAAGATAGACAGGTAAAATCTGCGCAAATCCTTCCCAACCAGCAGTGTCCAACGTATAGGCTGTATGATCAGTTGCAGTCCAGGCATTTGTGTTTGAATATGCCCTAGTAGCCAGCTTGTCGAGAATTCCTTTGTACTGGTAGTTCTTTGAGCCCATGAAAACCAAATGTTCCAAGGTATGAGGAGAGCCAGAATCATCAAAGATTTCTGTTGCTAACGCAAAGTATCCATTGACCTTGGGTCCCTTCTGATCAACAACAACGACGTGCATCCCCGTCTTCTCGGAGACATACTGAGAGATGGTCGCTGGGGAATAGTCCGTGTTGAACTCCTGGATGGTGCGGAAATACGTCTTTCTACCATGGCTACCCATCTTTGAAAACGGGGTTTTGGAAGACCAGTGGGAGATGATGTTGGGTCGGAGAAAACTGAGTTCCCTGGAAGTCATCAGCCATGTAATTTGGAAGAAGACTTGGACAGGATGTTTGAGTATATAAATGCACAAAAAGCCACGCAATATGAGAAATGCCAAAATCGTGCCTATGATCTGCGACATCGCTCCATGACATGGCCATGTGACGGATATCAACCAACTTCACGGCTATGGGTGACTACTTCCACTGGGAGGTATCGCAGAGGTTACACCACAGTACTACCGGCCGGCTTTCAACTGAGATGGCTGAGCATACCCGCGTGATTGTATGACTTGATAGATCAGTATCGCAAGAAGCGGACCTAGGACCGTTGCCAGGATCGTCTTCGTTCGCGAAGCAAGATAGGGCGGCATAGTGGCTCAGAGTGACGATGCCGTAGCATGTGTTGGAAAACAGACAGAAGAGAATTGAAGAACCAAAAGCGAGACTCAAAGAAGGATACACGATGCTTCCATACCTTGACGAGGTAACTGCAGAGCGCCGCCAATGACGATGCTGCAGCCAGAGCCTCAAACGAAAGTCACAAGCTCGCCACGTAGTGCCGATATTGCTGCTGCGGGAAAACACAGCGGCGACGAGAGAAACACGGCACAGTCAAATACGGTTCCTTTTGGATGTGATGGTTGTTGTTCAGCAGTTACAATGCTCTTGCGTTCATCTCATCTTGGGATCCTGGGAGAGCTGAAAGACAAATACAGTATTAAAGCGAAAAATACACGTCATTGGCTGAAGAGCCGCCAGCCGCGAGCCGTGTCACCCGCCCGAATGTTATTCCGATACGCGCCAGACGCGGTCGTCATTGCCAGTTTCCAGAAATGTTGATACTGGCAACAGCTCTCTGACTCCCCTATTAAACCTTCCACAGCACGAATTTTTAGTTTGGAACATGCCATCACAATATCCAATGCGTGCTTCAGCTTCAAACTTACCCCCGCCATTTTGTTTCTTCAGCATCCAGCAATAAAAGAGCTCCACCTCTCTCCTGGCCTCGGCGACACACTCTCCAGTATGGCTACGACCGATGATCTTGGAAGTACGCTTGTAAACTTCGCTCGGGATGGCAGCTTTCCGGATTCAGAGGATGTTTACACGGCCCGAACAGAGTCCTCTTTGCTCGCCGTAGCTCTAGACACCCTCAAAGAAGCAAAGGAGGATCTTGAGGTACCTTACCTGTCCCTCTGAGCCGCTTCGCCCAATTCTGTCGAGATTTCTGCGTGCACTAAATGCTGACCAAATTTTTGACAGAAAGACATTCGACTGATAAGCCGGGACCAACCCCCGGACGTCGATCTGTGGATTCAGCAAGCGCAAGGCATACAAGACGATATCAACAAGACAAGAAGCCTCGCAAGTCAAATAGTCCGAGACGCCGATGCAGGAGATGACAAGCAGGAAGCTCTGGAGCATAGCAAACGTCATGTCGATTTCTTGACCAAAGAAAACTTGTTCAATAATCAGCTGTGGGAGACCTTGAGGGCCATCAAGGGGGCCAATGACCTTATGGATGAGGCCGAGGTAATCGCTGGCGAGAAGGACATTCTCAACGCGTTAGCAAAATTGACAGGTAATAAGTCAGAGGTATACCTTTTTTTCTTTTCTCGTCCGCTGACCTACTTCATAGACGCGGGAAACGCCATCATAGAGATCAAGATTGACGATTCTATTCGAGCGAAGACACTACTCAGAACTCGCCTTGTAAATTTGAGTGAGAGTATTCACGAGATGTTTATGACGGTATGGGGGGCACTGGTATCGGTGGACTTTGATCGTGGGGTCGTGGAGATACACCAAGTGCTGGAGCGTAAGAATCTTGAGTAATGGCCAAAGAATCCAATGCTGACAACGTTCAGATGACCAAATGACCATCGATGATGCTGTAGATGGACTAGGACTCTTTAGCGAACTTGAATCTGCAGCTAAAAGGTTCTGGCAACAATTAGATGACGCAGTGCTGAAGCCTCGGACTGATTTGCAACACCTGCGAGAAGCTGATTATTTGGTCTCGATTAGCGTTGATAGTGTAAGTAAATTTAACGGTCGTTGAGCGGGTCATTGGCTAATAAAGGAGTAGAACGTACTAAAAATCGTCGACGGACCAACGGACCGAAATATTAAATCTTTATTCAATGATCTTGAAATCATCATTCAATATCTTAATACACAACTGCCCAAGGAATTTGCGAAAGCCGTGGCTGAAGTGATGATGCCTGTGTTAGCAGCTCGTATTGAACATGATTGGTTGCGTTCATGCATCCCATCATCGCTCAGTTCAATGGTCCCTTACCAGAAAGTCATGGCACAGGTCGGTGATTTTGGAACGATCATCGATAAATTGAACTGGCCAGGCTCAGATCCCTTTCATGATTGGGTTGAGAATGCTCCAAAGAATTGGCTTGGCAAGAGAAGAGATGATTCCCTGGACTATGTAAGAAGGCAACTATCCTTTGGCATTGGCAAAACGAAGAAGGCGAAGCATATCGAAAAGGGTATGGTATCAAAGGACCAGAAGGAGCAGTTAGGGTTAATCAAGAATGGAGAGAAAAATCAAGAAGAAGATGAATGGGGTGCCTGGGGTAGTGATAAAGAAGAGGAAAACCCGCTGGAGCGCAAGCGCAGTCGGCACTCGCTGAGCGAAACACGAGACAAAGTACAAATGACGCCCCCGGTACTAGAAGACGACGAAATAGATGCTTGGTCGGAAAATTGGGGATTCGGTGACGACGACAATGCCCAAGCGGAAGGTACTGCAGCCAGTTCCAAGCTTCCAGAACCAGTCCCCGTTGAGAAGGAGGTCACTATGTCTGAAACCTATACCATATCATCGATTCCTCAGTATGTTCTCAATACCATTACTGCCGTCCTTGAAGACGCCGGAGAACTCTCTAAGGAAAAGTATGTAGCTCACCAACATTTTTTGATCTTTCTCTAACGAGGCAACAGTCGAGAGAAACTACCAGTATCACCAGCAGCATCGGGCTTATTCAACCTTCCATCTCTCATCCTAGGCATGTATCGAGCAGTTTCTCCATATCATTATTCATACGACCCGTCTGGCAACATGTAAGAATGATGCCTCTCTGTGGTTAACAATGTGACTAATGCGGAGTAGGTATCTATATAATGACGCAGTGTATCTTTCTGATCAATTGAGAGAATATGGGAATAAATGGTCCCAACGAGAAGACGTGCCTATCCGGGTCCGCAATAAAGTCAAATTGGAGCCAGAGATCAAAGCGCTAGAAAGCTTTGGGAAGCGAGCGTATATCGAAGAGATGAATTCGCATAAAACTATCATCAAGGATCTTATGGGCGGTATGTAGCTTTCTTAGCCGCTTCATAAAGCCCATGAACATTACTAATGTTTTGATGTGTTAGGTGCTCAAAATTTCCTGCTGTCCTCCAGCTCCGATTTACCAGATGGTGTTGATGACAGTGTCGCACAAGTTCTCGACTATGTTAGGAGGCAGGCAAAGAACTGGAAAGATCTTCTGCCGCCATCCGCTTGGCTACAAGCTGTTGGATCTCTCGTTAATACAATTGCATCGAAAATCATACAAGATGTGGGAGACCTTGAATCACTCTCGGTAACTGCAACTGAACATACATCGCAACTCATCACTCAGATCATAACACTTGATGATCTCTTCGAAGTGCCAGGAGCTGAATCTCCTCTTACGCCACACTATGCTAGCGACTGGCTCCGACTACAGTTTATGGGCCAAGTTCTTCAAAGCAATCTTGCAGATATCCGCTACCTTTGGTTTGAAAGTGACTTGAGTGTCTATTTTACCGCAGAAAGGGTTAAAGACCTGATCGAGCTTAGCTTTGACAAAAACTCCGGCCAAAGAATGCTTATTCGGGACATCATGGCAAAGCCTCTGCCGATGCAGGGAACATAATACATTCTTTTTGATACGGGAGGTATGGGTGTCAAAACATGATAGCATAGCGAAACATAAAGTACAAAGACGACTGAATTACATAACTTGATATCCAATACTGATCGTATCATACTTTTCTCAACAGTGAGTAATCTCAAACCGCAAGTGCTCGCACCTACCCTCTACCTAGGTAGGTATATAATGCCTTGTGCGACCCTGTGCCCTTTTTGTGGATAAAACAAGATTTATTTTCGTAGTTTGAATGGTCTTTAACAACGCTTGATCTGTACATTATTACCAGCCGAAACAAATCACGTTTGGTTACAAGTTCTGTAGTAGTTGAACCATCTATAGAAAGCGTGGCCCCAAACGTCTACCTGAGCATTCGAGAGAGTAAAACTGCCAAATATAAATGAACTTGTGAATTACAATAAACACACTTTTAATATTCAAAGAAAAAGAGAACTCGTAACTTTATCAAAACCTTAGGGTTCGAAAATTTCTGTGAAAGACTCACTCCATATGCTGAGATGACGAAGGCTTTTCCTAAAGCCCTTGAAAACTCGGACTAAGCAGTGCCATCAAGGCCGCAAATCGAACTGCAGAGCTTCTCCTAAATACGCTGTACCAGCTCAACCAGCAATAGTAATAGTTTCCATATCTTGCAATTTCAAACTAATATATTCCCTCCAATAAAATACAATAAACCGCTAAAGATGTACTATAGTTCTAATACCGAATGAGAAAGTCGGTAAAGTTGTCGAACATTCCTACAAGATTATCCCGACGCCTGAGCCGAAGCTATCTTCTCTATCATGGGGTTGCTTCGTTTATCCAATTCTATCTTCCTTGATAGTTTCAGCTCTTTTTCTGGAGTAAGTACCCCAACTGGCCGTGGCTGTAAAGATGAATTCATATCTTTCCCTCCAAAAAGTTGATTCAGGTACATGGACTGATTCGTGCCGGGGTCTTCCGATAACGCTGCATTCCGGATAAATGATCGCAAACCTCCAATCGTTGGTGGTAGTGTGCGCGCGTGCTCGGGGACCCAGGTCTTCATTGCGGCTTGCACAAATGACATCCCAAGCTCGACCCATTGGAAGACCTCATCAACTTTTGTGCTTGCTGCTCCACGACGGAATTCAATTGTCTTGTAGGTTTTTATGCTAACAAAGTTCCAGCCAAAGTACTTGGAGTCATTTGGGTTCATGAGGGCAATGAGCTCGTGTTCTGTCGTACATTGACTGATCATTTCTAGAGCTTGAGCCCGAGACTTGTTCCGGTGTCCAAAATTAGGGTTGTCGATCCAATTGCTCCTGGTGTATTCATTTTCTCGTCGCTCAGGTGGTACCAAGGCTTCAAAGGCTGGCTCAAAGTGGATTACTGACTGAGCGATCCTTATTAAAGCTTGAACCGAGTAGCCTTCGGCCAGGGATATATGGACATGAGTGCTGCAGTTTTCGTCCGATGATATCAAGTAACGTGCATCAAGGAAGTTCCATGTTGCTTTGACATCATCTCGCCATCCTGACCCCGGATAGACTCGAAGTAATGGGGAAATATTTTCAATGCCCCCTACCCAGCACGTCAATAAGTCGTCAAGTATCAATCATGGCGTTGCTTACATGGTGCTGAACTAGTCTCACATGTTGGGTCGTGATGAAGACACCATTCCGAATACTTTGCGGTGTTGTTGTCCGGCAGCGCCTGGATCAAGCTATGCATACGAGGATGACGTTGGTGAACATTGTGGTTGTGCTCGCTTGCCAGGTGCCGAGCAAAAAGTCGGAACGAGTTGTCGTTGGGGGTAGATCTTCGACTTTGGAGCAGAAACTCGGTTTCAATGCCAATGCCAATACTTCCTGCGGGTCTCGCTGAAGTACTTGATGCAGAGGTCGCTGGAACTCGAGCGATTCGAGAGGAGGGAGGAGGAGGAGGAGGAGGAGGAGGAGGAGGTGGTGGTGGTGGTGGCTCTTGAGTTCGCTTACTTTTACTGCTTGACAAAAGGCCCATGATTTTAGGTTGCAACTGATTAATACGGGATAGCTAGACAGGTAGAAAGGGTGATTTGTGATGTGATAGAATGATGAGAACGTTGGGGATTGAGCACTGTTCCATCAGCCCATTATAAAAGATTGGATTCCAACAGCCGCAGCACGCTTAAACCAATGACCTGTCTGGGTGTCCGTGTGTTTGCTCATTGGTATCTAATTGAAGATAACACAGCCAGGATTTGATTGCACTCATGTCCATGTTGGAAAGTTGGAACCAGGAGGACGTGACCTATGAATGGCCGCATGAATACGCAGGTGACGAAGGCGACGAAAGGTAGAAGTACAATAAGCGCGCGACTATATTCGTGTTTAAGACTTGTAGATGGCCACGGCAAGTTTTTTTGATCCTTACGAAGTCTCTTAAGACATGACACGCTGCAGTAGTTCTACGCCTGTTTCGGCTCTAGCGCAGCCCGGCCCGCAAGCGCGCGCTAGCTCTCAACTTGATCTCGATTTATCATCGGAACAAGGCTGTTGGACAGCCTCACAACCTCCCAACAAGCCATGGTAATTCATCCATAGTACCATCAGAGAGCGCTACAAAGGAACGTTATATCACCGCACACACGCCAGTCGATTTCTTCTTGCAGACCATGACAACTCGTCATCCGCCACCTCCACCCCCGCCACTCCCTCCAGCCCCTCAATCCCGATCAACCACGATGTCGCCCTCGCCATACCTCCAAAAGCTTGCGTCTGCCCCCAAGAACTACCTTAGAGACACACCGAATATTCCCTACCAACAGCCTGCCTATGTTCCCCGATTCTACTTCTTTTACGGGACTCTGCAATCAGCAGAAGTCCTAACCAGAATCCTCGATCTCACCGAACCCCCAAAGCTCCGCCCCGCACAGATAGAAGGATACTCGCTGAGTTCGTGGGGGCAATACCGAGCGCTCATAAATGGGCCACAGGGTAATGTCGTGCGGGGTTCTGCCTATCTGGTCAAAGGCCCTGAAGATGAGGAAAGGCTGGCTTACTATGAAACAAAGGCGTATGAGGTCAGGCCGTGTTTCATTACGTTTACTGATGGCGTAGAACCAGCTGAGGTGTTTGGGAATACTTTCTTATATGCTGGAGATGCGAAGGCCTTGCAGGAAGGCAGGTTTGATCGCAAACTATGGGAAAGGCAGATGGGATACGCGCTCCCTGATCCTAAAACCAAAACTGCGAGAACGTGAAGCGAGAATGGTTGATTACGGTGGTCTTCATTTTTGGAAGAATAGCAATTGGATGTTGACCTATTTTTGTCCAACTCGAGCTTCAAGATTTGTTTGTTAAGGCGTTTGGATGACTTCATCTTTTGGGAATTTGGGTATCCTCGATAGCAAGCAAGCCTATTTTGAGGAACACAAGAATAAGATGTTGATGGAAACAGTTGCTTGCACTAGCCTCAATACGTATGTAGGAAGTTGGATAACAATAGCGTGGCATTTAGCACGAGTCGTATTGGACGAAGGAAGCTCCTTCTCTCTGTGGATATCTCTTGAAAGATGTTAGCATAGAACCAATTTGTCTAATATGCTTGGGGGACTTGACACTTTCAATTGCTAGGTGCTTGCTGAATAACCGTCCAAGGGTACGAGAGACCATTAGCAGTTGACAAACTTGTCCCGATGAATATGCCGTGGAGAAGTTTCAATAAGTAGAGAGATGAGGAGTGTCCGGCGTAGGGGATGTCCTCGTTCTGTCCTCGGGGGAAACTGCGCTCCTTTATAAGCGCTCCTTACCTTCTCTAATCCCAAGGGATACATGATACAGCGATAGTATATTGAAATCCCAACTTAGTTCAAGCCAGCTTTAAGGCCCATTGCACAAATCTCCATCTCAGCACATATGAATGTATTGCGTCCTGTGGTAAATTCTTTGTATTCGTATCACAGGTAAT
The DNA here is from genome assembly GCA_029641185.1 of Pseudofabraea citricarpa. Classification (NCBI taxonomy): domain Eukaryota; kingdom Fungi; phylum Ascomycota; class Leotiomycetes; order Helotiales; family Dermateaceae; genus Pseudofabraea; species Pseudofabraea citricarpa. The sequence goes on from JAPWGK010000038.1 coordinate 158,430, forward strand.
CCTACATCTCCATCTAGCCACTGAACGCCAACAATGCGAATCCCATTTGTACAATCCATCAAGGCACGGCCGCCTAACCCTTCCGGTTGATCTTGTTGAGTTTTCTCGCCGTCATGTTCTATCACATCTTAGCATGTTGCGGAGTTCCCAAACCAAACACCGACTTACCTGGTTTCTTGTTCTCTGTCCTCTCACTGGCAAGTTCATGGCGTGTCTCCTTCCACGATAACTACCCATATCCCTCAATCTGTTGAGGTTGTCGTGGAGTTGCCGCCGCAGATCCGTCTCGATGGTCAGATTGGAGAGTTCGGCATTCAGATCTAAGACTGTCTTCGCAGAAATGGACCCAACCTTCGCCGTCGGGTGAATGCAGAACTTTGCCATAAGCCGCGACGAGTGCGTGTTACCTAAACCATAAAACGTCTCAAGACAATTCTGTTCTCATCAGATAAAGTGATCGGGTTGGGGGGTTCGTGTGATTCGTACCTTGAGCAGGCGTCCCTCGGCGAAGTTGACGAAGTAGAGGAAGACCTTTCAAGAAGATTAGCATGCGTGCAATCTTTAGGCCTGCAGTACATACCATTTTGACAAAGGACAATGAGGTGATGAGGCCCAATTGCAGTTCGGGTTTCTTGAGCTGGAGCTTGTCGCGATATCGAAATCGTCAAGTTCCAACAACACTCGGACCACTTCCACGTGACTTGATGCAACCTTAATCGGACACCTATCGAGTCCCGAAACACAGCTGCCGTAAGCTGGCTACTCTCCTCCCCTCCTCCGAGTTCAAGGTTCACTCCTACAACACCAAACCACATCACCAACAAAATTTGTCAATTGACCCTTTCGAGATGTTTAATCTTCAAAGGATTGTAGTGTCCGCACTACTGATCCTCACCGTTACCTTCCTCTTCCTTGCTAAGTCCGCCGAGGCTGTCAAAGGACCAAAGATCACCCACAAGGTCTACTTCGATATCGTTCACGGCGATGAGTCAATGGGCCGCATCGTAATGGGTCTTTACGGCAAGACTGTCCCAATCACCGTCGAGAACTTCAGAGCTTTGGCTACTGGCGAGAAGGAGGATGTGGGTGGTTATGAGGGTTCTACCTTCCACCGTGTCATCAAGAACTTCATGATCCAAGGTGGTGACTTCACCAAGGGCGACGGAACTGGAGGAAAGTCCAGTAAGTGCTACAGCTTATTGGGGACGGATTTAACTTGTGCTAATTAATTCTAGTCTATGGCAACAAATTCGCCGACGAGAACTTCAAGCTCAAGCACTCCAAGAAGGGTCTTCTCAGCATGGCCAACGCCGGACAGGACACCAACGGATCCCAATTCTTCATCACCACCTCCACACCTAGGTAAGCAGTTATTTTTTGTGAATATGCACGGATTCTAACATGGTCATAGTCATCTTAACGGCAGACACGTTGTCTTCGGTGAGGTTCTTGAGGGATACGAGATTGTCGAGGCCATTGAGAATGTGCCAAAGGGTCCTGGAGACAAGCCTACCAAGCCAGTGAAGATCTCCAAGAGTGGAGAGCTTCCTGTGCCCGAAGAAGGTATCCACGTGGAGCTATAAAGGTTCTTTCCTTCCCTTTGCTCGCGCTTCCTTGCCAAGCATTCGCTGACCGACGTCTCCCTGCACAGACGAGTACGGGACTGCTGAATTCCAGCCTGGAATGGAAGAGCCTGTCGAAATTCCAATTGTGTCTGACCCCGATGTGGCCACACCAGCCACTGAGGAGCCAGCCGTCATTGAGGATTTGGAGAAGGCTGCCAACTCGGCCGAGGAGTTCAGCATTTTGCAGAAGGGTTTACTTTTGGCGGTGATCCTTGGATGCGTCGCAATGTATATTCGGATGAACAGCAGAAAAGATAAAAGGTTCCAGGAAAAGAGCATGGCATGAAACACATACGTAGTTCAATTACCATTTATACAACCTACCCCGCCTTCTTTGTGACTAGTGCAGAAAGCTTTACAGGGCGAATGAAATTGGTGAGGTACAGTAAGTCAAGTCTCACGTTGAGATTGCTACCAGAGCACGAGTGCATGGACTTGAACAATGGCCAATTGCATCTCCCAACACACTGGCTGGAAGAACATGGTCAGCATCATCTCAAATCCTATAAACAGTCTTTCAAACAAGAGATATCTAGTCCTCAGAGTAGAAGAACTCTAGGTGCCTTCTCTGCCATGGTCATCCGCATTGACGGGGCTCAGACTCGTACAAGATACTAGTATGTCCTTGATCCTGTCGTGCTTTGATCCTAGCTAGATCAGTGCATTGGTGCGAGCGTTCTGAAGAGATGTAACGATTCCATATTCTTGACTTCGTGCGCGTGGTATTCAATTTTAGCGGTTGACTGAGGAAGCTGGTAAGATTACGTAATGATGTCATTGTGGTTCTTGAAATCCGAGTATTCTTGGGTTGTTTGTTGTATCTTGTTGCTGTCCTTTCGTTCTGTCGGCATGTTGGGAAGTTGAGGCTTTGATTGGACTTTGGTCGTTGTTTGGGGAGCTGTGGTAGGACCTGGAGGAGTCATTCTGGCTTCGCGCGTGTTATAGAGATATGGCGTCGTTGGTCCAGAGGTTTTGCTCTATTTCTTGGGAGGTTGAGACCGCAATGGGTGTGTGCTTGAGATTCGGCCGCCGGTGTTGTCAAGTCAGCATAGTGTTGACCTCTGCGCAAAAGATTCAAGTATGGCCCACCACGCCACCAGCTTACAGCATTGAAGTCATATTGTACTCCAAGGCCAGGTATTTTGGTCAGAGATCCAGTCATCTCTTCCTTCTCTGCGTATCAAAATATAAGAGTCTGCAGAGCCCATGGCCAAGTGAGCAGCAGTGTATAAGAACAGATAGGGATGTGAATCTTTGGATATTGATGGATTGTGTGGAGAAAGGTACTTGTAGTGGGCGTGCACTGCCGGTGGTGCGCGTTGTTCGGAAAAAGATATATGCGCGCTAGTCCCCCCTATTCACCATTCGCTTAAGCGAATCCGGCCAAACCTCCAGAAGGAGAAAAAAATGGCAAAAAATGAACCTCGCGCCTCGCCACATTTTTTGCGGAAGTCCCTGTAGCAGCTCACGAGTATGTTGAATACTGCGATGCCTCAGCGTTCCATGTTGCCCTTGCCTCTCCGGTGGTTCAAGCCGAGCAGGGGGACGCTTCTCGCTCGGAGTGTTAGTAACTACGTTTTGTTTACGCGCTAACTCACGGCATTTGGATATCCCGTACCAGTGCTCAACTCCAGTTGAGCCAGGAGGCTGTTTGTTACGGTCCAATCTGCAAACTTACTATATCTGTAACCCGCCACGCCGGCTAAGAGTAAATAGATATGTCACACCATGTACCTACGCATAATCCGCCATACTCACAAAACATAATTTACACTGAATTCCAGCTGTTCCAAGTCACAGTCAAATATATGCAAGGTCAAGAGTCAAAACAGCTTTATTAATTAACTACACAATTTGTACTCTGCATACTCGTATCCATCTGATGTACATTTATACCGCCCAAACATTTCTCACAACCCAACTCAAGGCATCCCTATGGCTTTCCCTCACGGTAACCTTGAAGCCTAAAGAAATCCCGCAAAATTTGTGATCCAGGCAATGGATGATTGCTTTGGTCACAGCAATGACCAGTCTCATGACAAGCGTCACACCGCAATCTGGCATCAAAAGGCCGATTGGGAGAGACCTTGGATGCAGTTACCTTCTCCGTAAAACTCTCACTCTCCAACTGGAGCCACTTTGCCGTACCAAGCGTTGTCGATTTGTTTCGCTCGGTTCTAACGCCTTCTACAGCGCCAGTCTTCAGGTAATGGATCCATACACAGATCGACTTCCATCTCTCAGCTTCCCTAGTGCCTTTCAACGGATCCTCCGATTTGCCGGTCTTGTTTGTCTTTTTGCCCCAGAATCTAGGTATGTCATAGAGTGAGTGGGGGTAGAATATGATATGGCCTGGTGCGAGCTTCTTGGGAGGGCAAGTAGATAGCTCGGGAATATAGAGCAAATCATCATAGAGATCGTTGAACTCGCCACTTCGCTTCTTCGAAAAGGCCTCCATCAATTTCTTCGATTGAGATATCAGTAATGATTCTCGGATGATAATTGCGCCGGGCATGCTGGTGATTTCTCTAAACTCCTCCCCTTCGATCGTTAAGCCCTCGGAAAATCGAAGGACAACTACCATCGGGTCGGCTATTGGTTCAAGCCCAAGTGATGGGTTGGCAGGAACTGGCTTCTTCGCAGGAACTGGCTTCTTCGCAGCTACTGGCTTCTTTGCGGGAATCGCCTTCTTTGAAGCCACTGACTTGTCCGTAGAAACCAGCTTCTTTTCGGGGACCGTCTTCTTTCCATGAACTGGCTTCTGTTCGGGGGCCGACTTCTCTGCAGGAACCGACTCCTTTCCATGAACAGACTTCTCTTGAGGAGCTGACTTTTCTTGAGGGGCCGACTTTCGTTGAGGGACCGACTTTCGTTGAGGAGCTGACTTTCCTTCAGAAGCCGACTTCTTTTCAGGAACTGCCTGTCCTTTGGCAATTGACTCTCCTTCATGAACCGTCTTTCCTGCAACAACCAACTTCTCTTCGGAGACCGGCTTCTCGGTGGTGACTGGCTTCTCTACAGGGACTACCTTCTTCGGGGCAACTGTTGGGTGTTTGGGCACTCCTGAAGAAGACAGTGGCTTTGGGCTCGCCGGTACCATTGAAGTTGCTGGTGACTGCTGAACTGTCGGCTTTGGAGCAGCCGGGGTCTCTGCCTGAGCTGGCGACTGCTGAACTGTTTGTGATAGGGTACTATAAACACAGTTATTAGTTAGGTGGCAATTTCTCAAGGATAATGGTACCAAATACTGACCTGTTCAGCTTTCTGTGCTTCGCAGACCTATCTCCGTTCGTCTGGTCTTGACTCGCATCGTTGCCCTCTCCGGGTGTCTCGACCTGGGTGCTTCCTGTCTCTCGCGTCTCTCTTGCTTGTGTGTATGCGTGGGTATGATCGCTGAGGACTATTTGTATGTGTTAGTCATCATCAGATTGACTTGTAAACATTTGAACAAGATGGTGTAATCGTGAACTTACCTTCCCTGGCATTGGCAGCCAATTGCTTGTACGACTGGAAAAGTTGGCGCCTATCAGACTTCAAACCAGCCTTGTCGAGAACCTCAGCGCGTCTCTTCAATCGGTTGGCATTGGCTATGATTTCTATACGATAGTCGTATAGAACTCGTGCATCGGTAGGGCTGATTTCGGGTCTTTGGAATGTTGCCTCATTCTCTTCTTGGGCCGTTGCATCCTGGGCGGCATGAGAGGCAGAGGCAGGGGCAGAGGCAGAGGCAGAGGCAGAACCCTCTGGTGACTCTTCCACGCGACTGGGTGCTTGACCTTCACCCAGCTGTGGTGGAGGAGGCTGCTGCTGCTGCTGCTGCTGCTTTGCCATGGCGGCCGCACGTTCTTTTAAAAGTCTTGTAAACATGCTTGCGGCTAGTGCAACAGCTCGTGTAAGTTGATGTGGTTAAGGTTGAGGTGAGGTTGGCGTCGAGGTAGAGATTCTGGTAGATCTTGAGTTGTGGTAGGTTTTAGTTGCGGTGATCGTGTTGCGGCAAATGTTGGGTTGTGGTGAATGTGTTGCGGTTGTTGTGTCGCGGTTATTGAGTTGGGGTAAATCTGGAGTTGCCGTGAACTTGAAGTTGCCGTGATTGTGTTCCACTTAATGTTGAGTTGCGGTAGAGTAGAGGTAGAGTGGAGGAGTGGAGGAAAAGTTTGAGTTTGTAGGTGGGTGGAGGTGGAGGTGGAAGAGAACTCAAGAAGTAGCAAGTCGAGGAAAGCAGCGCGCCTTTCTGTGGTGAATATTTTACCTGCCTGGGTGCGTGACTCAACTCGACCACGTACAATTAAGCCACTAGCAATATGTCCAAATTGGGACAAATATCAACGACAAACGTTATATAGCAGGGGGCTTCCTCGAAAATTTGATACTAATTGATCTTGGTACTTCTTATCCCGCTACTCTATGAGGAAGGGTTATTCCCACGCTTCGACTTATGTGCCCAATAACCAACAGTAATGGAATACTCAGGACCAAGTGCTAGAGCCACAAGTGGTTTTAAAATTATTCGGGTGCTATTGGTTGAAGTACCAAGGCTAGGAAGTGATATCATACTGTATGATACCTAATATTCCTGGTAGTTCCACTTAGTTTCAAATTCTCACTAAAGGAAAGATATCATATTTCAGCAACATTTGTACTTTATAGTTCTTTGATTAGAGTCATGAATATAATTGAAAGCATGCTTTACCCATCATAAACTTGACGGACGTGAGCTATCTCAAAACTCAAACAGGCGACCATTGTCCAAGTCCAGGGTGTACCGAGGACAGACATATATTTTCGATTTCCATTGGATTATCAGTTATGGAATCTACAGGGCTCTATATGGGAACAGAAATATGGAATTATAGTATTTACTTACATTCGATCATACTCATGTATGAACAGCAGCAAGTAATCTTAAAAAGGATATTGGCTTCGGTTTCATTACTACTATTTTGAGGAATAGCTACCGCCAACAATCCTATTTCCGACAGGTCACATAATTAAAGAGCTTAAACCATTACGAATTTTCAGCCTAAGGAGATAAAATACTTTCAAGAACGCTAATTCAGACTGGTAGATTGGCGCTCGCTTCACTTTCCCGCAGCTCGTTTAATGTTCACCAGCGAAATCATATGATTAATCCATCGCGCCCGATTTGGTTCATCTCAAGATGTTGTTTAGTTATTTTATCAACGGCCAAAAATCCATATCGCAGACAATGTTCAGCGAATAGATTAGAGGAAATTTTCTTTTAAAAGAAAAACAGGAAGTCAATCTTCCGAGGTTCGCAAATATGGCATGTGTTTCTCGGTCCGAGACAAATGGCGGTGTTCAGAATATTACCACCCATACCCAACTTTGAATCTGATGTTTCCATTTCAAAACAATGATACTTCGCATGAAAATAATCTACAATGGCGTCTGGACTTGACTGCATCGACTTTACGTATCCTAGAAGCAACAGTAGTGCCAAGTACATCAAGATCTTTGCTTAACCTTTAATGTCCAGAATCATAAGCGTGATAAACAGATACTCCAATGGACGAAACCCGAGTGATTTTAAGATTAACGATGTATTTCGGGGAGCAGATAGTTATTTTCAGGCTATTAATGGACACTAGTATGGTTATTAAAGCGAAGAATAGGGCTGGCAACATGAATATTACATTTCAAATAAGCAATTCGGAGCTGGCAGAAACGAGACTGTAACTTTTGAGGCGTGTCGCTTGAGAGAAATATAGAATTTACGCTGCGATAACAGCTTTCCCAGAGCTATAAATCTCTATGCGAGATAATGCATACCCTGGGTGATTCGCCCTGGAAGCCGGTAACGAAAAGGTTGAACCTGCACTTGGCCAGATGAACAGTCAGTGCTGGAAATGCCCAGATGGGCCATACATTATTTTGCAGGCCCGCTTTCAGCCATAACCAGATTTGCACCTCTGATGCATTCAACGTTTGTCCTTGAAGACCGATCGATATCAATTCTCAGTCTTAGCGATGACGATGACATCACGATAACTTCGCTACAGAGCCCCTTGATTTACGTCCAGGGTTTACCCACGCTCTTAACGCACGAGATATCAAGAGTAACACCAAGCTAGAAATAAAGAAGCAAGACGAATGTCTGTGTTGAATCTAGTACCCAGATTTTGCGAGCCAGTCTACATACTGTCGATGCTCAGTTCTAAATCTATACCGCGAACTAGACATTCTTCCGGATATCTCTATTGCTGAAGAGGCTCGCGACAGCGTGAGAGGATATTGCTGTTTGGCCCAACAAGAGCGCTCGCATTCCAATTGCGAAAGCATTTATTACTAGCCTTCCCTTGTCTTTGAACTTTATGTGCTTGTCTTCAAGGCGACAAGTGTCATTTCATCTTATTACTAACTAATTACGAGAAACTCCATTCTAAAGCGCAGGAAACCAGACCTGCTCGAAGTGCAATCTATATCCACATTGAGTCCATCCTCAATCCTGGCAGTTTGTCCTCTGCAGGCTGGGTCCCCTTCTTCTGGAGTTCCAAGGCAACCTTGTCAACGTCGGCCCAGACCCTGAGGACGTTGCCTCCTACTACCTTGCTTGCATCCTTATCACTGACGCCCCGCTTCAACATCTCAGCGACCAGATCAGGGAATTTGCTCACGTCGTCAAGTCCTGCTGGGGTCGATGGGATACCGTCGAAATCGCTGCCCAGTCCCACGTGGTCATATCCAATCAGCTCACCGATATGGATGATGTGGGTTACCACATGAGCTAGAGTAGAGTTGGGAGGGTAGAAGTCCGGAAGGCCAGAAGGCTTGTCGGATGCAGTGCAAGAGACAAAATCAGGTGAGAAGTTAACCATCACGACACTATTGGTCTTCTTCACAAGCTGGAGAATGTCGTCTGGAACATTGCGAGGGTGAGGGCAGATGGCGAAAGCAGATGAGTGGCTGTACATGATGGGAGCCTTGCTCCCTCCCCACTCACCTGCTCCCATGACATCGCGCATAGTGTCTTGACTGACATGAGAGAGATCGACAATCATGCCGAGACGGTTCATCTCCAGGATGAGCTCTTGCCCTTCAGGAGAAACACCGCCCCAGTATGGGGTAGCCTTAGTTATGCCACCGGGGATCTCAACCAGAGCAGCATCAGCGTACTTGTTGTGACAGTTGTGAGTCAAGGTGCTGTAGCGGACACCAAGAGAATAGAATAGGCGGAGGTTAGAAAGCGAGTTTCCAATCTGGTGAAGACCTTCGATAGCTAGAGGAGAAATCAACTGGCCCGCTTTGAAGGCAGCTAGTGCAGTGCTGGAGTTGACCTGGGGAGAAAAGTGGCTCGGGTAAGCAGCTTGTAGGCGAGTAAGGAGATCAATCTGATCCAAGGTGAAAGCCACAGCTGCTTTGTGTTAGTATTGCGAATTGAGAAGATGTCTACGTCTGAACATACAGCTAGCATAGTTCTCATTTGAGAAATCAGTTCCGTTTGCGGGACATGGCACAAAGGCACTCCAGAAAGCACCTCCAGACTTGCCCTCCTTGAGCCTGGGCAAGTCCACGTGAGATGGGGCACCACCTTGTTCGAAAGGCTTTGTGAATTTGTCACTATAGATGTGGTTGTTGTAGTAGAACCTGATCAAGATGGCAAGATCATTGTGGCCATCTGGAAGATGTTACTAGGGAATTCTTGTCGTGTCATAGTAGAGAGCATACCAATTAGTGGGGTGTCGGCCAAGATGCTGCTAACGCGTTGGTCAATAGTCTTAGGCTCGGGTCGACCATCTCCAAAGAATTCGCTGGGCAGAATCACAGATGCAAGGACAAAGACGGAACAGATAATAATTATCAATGCCACCACGTCATCGAAGAAACGACGAACTGGATGTCCATTGCCCTCAAGTCTCTGTGTCTCCTCGTCTGCAATGTCGTGGATGCTCCCGGCGCGAGAAGACTGGATCTCTGGTGCCTGGCTATCTCGCGGAAGCAGCGGGTCTTCCTCTTTAGAATAGGCCATGGTGGAGATGGAGATGGGTGTGTATAATAGTAATATAGAGATGCAGACAGCAAGCTGGGCAAGATGTTTACAAATCAGCATATCAAGATGGGGTGTGTCACGTGCCTCTCACGTGCCAGCCCATCTCCACTTTTCCCATCGTCTGAAGTTCGGTCTTTGTCACTTTGTCACTTGCTGGGGATTCCAAGATTCTTTCCAGGATTCGAAGCATCGCTGTCCTCGCCTCGTATGCGCTGCCTTGTCTGTACTCCAGCTCCCCTGCAGCAATCTCATACACTGGACCGACTCCTTTCTTTTCCCACGACGACTCCGACCCCGTCTCTGCGACTGTGATCGCGAATTATCTCATTCTGCCCTTCTGCCCTTCTGCCCTTCTATCATCCCCTTCACCACTGGACATTTCACTCCCTACGAGTCCATCAAACAATAATCACTGCTGTTACTAATCTGTCGAGTCTAAACCCTGCTCCGGGAATCCAAGCGTCCAAGTTCCAACAAACACAGCAAAGTCACTCGTTACCACAATCACCACAATCACCACCCTACCCTACCCCACGAAGCCCTATTCCAGATCCAATCACCAACTTCGTCCTCCCCACCGCTGCGAGAACCACGACGGCCTACTGAATCAAACCGCGGCCCATCATGCCAGGTTTCGCGGATTCCTTCTGGTCGGGAGACTACGCAGGAGGTAAGGAGCCTCGGTCAATAGACTACTGCACAGCTAACAGCTTCATCACAGGCCTCGGCGTCCTCTTTGGCAAGCTGCAGCAGGGCGTAGCGGAGAATCAACAAGTCCTTACCATTGCGCGGTTACGAGCTGAAGCTGAAGATGTCTATGGGATGCGACTGGGTGAGATTGGGAATGCTACAGACAAGATAACCGGTGGCTTCTCTCGCGATGACGGAGCAAGCGTCAGAAAGGTAACGTTATCTGCAGAAGGGCAAGACAGCCATGTATTAACTGCTTCTAGGCATATGACGGAGTGCGGACAGAGATGGAGGAGGCCTCGAAGAACCATCGGAAAATCGCCCAAAGCATACGAGACCTGGTCGTGGCACCCTTTACGAGATGGTGTGACGCACACGAGATGCGAGTACAGAATTCGCAAGACGACTTGCAATCACGGATAAAGCTTCACGATAAACAGGCGGAGTTGGTCAAGAAACTGCGGTCCCAGTATTTCAACAAGTGTCGTCTAGTAGAAGACATCGAGGAGGAAAATAAGCTTGCCTTCCAAGATCCGGAAACGAGCCCTAAACCCAAGATTCCCGAAATCAAAGTTTCGGACCGCGAAGATGACGATGAGGAGGAGCCCTTCGAAATTGGCGATGAGATCTATCAACCGGATCAAGTCAAAAAGATTTTAACCCACATCTTGCAGACGGTCAGACTCGGTGAGACCAAGGTTCCAATTCTCGGCACATACCAAAACACCACATCGGGCGCAGACATTGTGGAATACTTCCAGAAGAACATGGGCGCGACAAGCGTAAGCCACGCAGAGCGCATCGGTCAAGATTTGGTTACACACGGATTTCTTCGCCTTATTGGAAACGTCGGAAGCGTGTTCGCGAACAGTTCCAAGATGTTTTACCAATGGCGCCCCAAGGCTTTCCAGACGACAGGTATTCCAGAGAAGAAAATACCCCTGAACCGAACCTTTTCCATGGCATCCAACAGCTCAGATTATGTGGATTCTCCTTTGGTGGGGAACGTGGCTGAGTATCTTGCGGGATGGAATCCTCTCAACACCCAACACCCAAATGAAACCCCAGGTGATCGTCTGAGGAGAGAGGCCGCCGAGGCTGATGAGAGATACAAAGCAAGCGTTCGGAAGCTTGATCACCTTCGTTGCCAACTCGAAGAGGCCATTATCGAACATTTGAGATATCTCGAGAGGTGTGAACTTGATAGATTAAAGGCTATCAAGACCATCATCCTAGACTTCTCCGGCACCATCAGCAATGTCATCCCCAGCTTGCAGTCAACTGTGGATAATATGATGCTCTACCAAGAGACTGTTCAACCTCTTGGTGATCTACGTTATCTTCTTGAGAACTACCGAACTGGTGGATTCTCTCCAAGAGTGACAGTGTATGAGAACTACTACAATTCGGCTGATGAGCAAACTTTTGGTGTTGATCTCGAGGCGAGAGCACGTGCCGATAGAAAGCGAGTACCAGCTCTCATCACGACCATTCTTACTTTCCTTGACCGCAAATACCCAGATCTTGATGGAGATGAGGCCCGCCGTAGCGTATGGTTGGTTGATGTCCCTCTTCATCAAACCCACAGAATCCGAGATGTGGTTAATACTGGCAAGACCTTCCCTGCCGAAACTTTAGAACCATTTGAAATTCCCATTGTTGCAAGCGTTTTGAAATTATATTTGCTAGAACTTCCAGGTATGTTGCATTTTCTGTCTGCTTGTTCTTTACTGACAAACGCAAAGATTCTCTGGTATCCTCTCACGTTTACGAAATTATGAAAACCATTTATTCTACGCCTGCTTCCGAATCCACTGATGCTGCTCGTATTTCTGTCTTGCAGAATACGCTCAGCCAACTGCGTCTATCTAATATTGCAACTCTGGATGCACTTATGACCCACTTCACCCGACTCATTGAATTGACATCGGCAGACGAGGCATATATTGCTGCTCTCGCAACTAATCTCGCACCCTGCATCTTAAGACCCAAGACTGAGACTTCGATGACGATGGAAGAAAAGTACGCCTATCGCCTCATCCGGGACCTTTTCACACACAAAGATGCCATCTTCACTGAGTTGAAGCGTGCTTCTTCACTTTCTCACAGTACCAGTGTTGATAACCGACCTCGAGCAATCAGCACTGACGAGTCAAATCGCAAAGCTAACATGGAGGCCCGAACACGAGCGATCTTAGCTGCCGGTAGCGGATCTCGAAGCAGAGCTCCTAGTCCTGCACCATCCCCACGTGGTCATCGTAGAGACCGTAGTTCCGGTGGACCAGAAACCAGATTCCCTATATCAACTACAACAACCTCGCCTACAACCGATAGAGCACGGAACCGTGATAGTCTTGGAAACTTCATTGCACGTCAAAGTCTCGAAGTACCAGGTGAAGCAGCTCCTACCGTTGATACGAATGGAACAGCTCCTCTTCAGTCAACCTCCAATGGAACTGCAGAAACAAGTGCTACGTATATCCCATCAGCTGGCGGGATCGACGGTCTTCAGGAAGAAGTTGGCTTAGAGAAACGTAACTCTCTTACTCGTTCTACCCCAGCGGGAAGCAACCGATTTTCTGGTCGAAGACCCATGAGCATTGCCAGAATGAGCCAAGACCAAGGTCCCAATAAGAGAGACAGCTTGGCAAGCATCGGAGGTCAAGAGAACGAGACTGGACCAGCAAGAGTAGGAGTCAGCTTGACAGACGCACCAATGGACGATTAACGACGGAACAATTCTTTTGTTGGTGGCGAGGACAAGCGGAATCAAAGCTTCAGCGGTTAATGAAATGATAGGACGTTCACGTAACGGATGGCTTTTTTAAAAACACATTAAAGTAAAGAATAAAGGGAGGAATAAGGGGAAAGGGGCAAGGAAAAGAAAATCTTTGTATGATAATGCGGGCAAATGGGGATGTTATGCCGTGGCCTGATACCCCTTGCTTTTATTTTTTGTCTCTTTTGTCTTGCATGGTTTTCTTCTACTTCTACTTCTACTTCTTCTGTTTACTACCTAGTTGTTCTACTGTGGGAGTATTTTTATTGTTGTTGTAGGCGTGAGTGTGTAAGGTGCAAGATGGGGAGCTTGTTCTTGAATGTAATTCTCTTTTTACTCTCTGATGTCTTTTCGGATCGAGATGAACTGATTAGAGGTGTGGATATTGTGAGTGATGAGAGTTCTCTATGACTCTGGGTGATGATAATATACAAAGGGGATGTTTGATTCCTCATTCTGATGATTGCCTTCTTGATTGGATGCACACGGAGGAAATGAAATGAGATCTTGCCGCTTGCCAAGACGCCATGTTAGCCCGAATCACGTGGGGCCAGGGGATAGGGGCCAATATCGCCCCGAGTCCAGCGGGATCGGGTCGTATCTGGGGTAAATTTTGTGCTATGCTGTATTTTGATAACGTGAACGTCCCACTGAGATTAATAGATGTTTGTGTATATAAAGCTTCTAAGTAATTACCTAGAATTAGTATCGAATCAAATTCATCGGCTGGCCTTTAAACTTTTTACATAAAATTCGGTTGCAAAAGTCTTTGTATACGCCCTACTTAGTCAGCTACCCTACTAAAATTAATTTATAATACTTATTAGTATATTCTTAATTAAAAAATAATTACCAAAGATATAATCCTAAAAATTAAACTATTAAAAAGCCCTAAAATAAAGCTTAATATTTCGTATATTACTTTTTTGCTTTTTATAGATATTAGAAGGATTATATACTTTTTACTTATATCTCTTAAGTTATAAGTATTCGGTTAAGTCTTAGTACTTCGTACGAATAATATATTATATATAAGTTAACGTATTTATAGATAGATTAACTAATTAATTAACTAAGTATTAATATATATTTATAATTATATATATATTATTTATATATATATATAATTATAAGATAGTTATATTAATACTAATTAGTAGTTTAACTTAACTATTACGTAGTAACCCTACGTACGAAGTAAGATTATAGATTAGTAAGGTTTTTTAGGACTTAATATATAAAGATTTTTAATAAGATTATTAAAAGTAAATCTTAGCTTATTTAATTAATCTAAAAAGATATTTTATAGGTTTAGCTAATATAAAATAAGAGATATTATCTCTAGACGAAATATTATAACTTTAACTAAAAAAGATCTTTTATAAAACTTATAAGTAATAATAAGTTTTATAATAAAAAAAAAATATCTTATTAACCTTAAATAATAAAATAATAAAATCGATATAACTAATATAAATAAATATACTAATATACTTATTAACACGTATATTATAGCAAATATTAATATATAAAAAGAATAAGAGATAAAAGATAATAAATTATAAGATAATTTTAAGAATATATTTTAAGAATAAATACTAGTAATATTTAATATAATATTAAAGATAATTATATCTAAAGTTTATATATACCTACTATATACGAAATATTTACTAAACTTAAATTAGGATTTATATCTTATATTTAACTTTTAGTAAATCTCTTAAATAAAAAGAAACCTTATATATAAACTAAAGATAAAATTAAAAAATAAATAAAAGCGTACGAAAGAAAGTTTAATTTAATATATAAGCTAAAAGATCTAATATATTAGTTACTTCTACTAAGTATTTTATATAATATCTTTATAATAAGCTTAATAATAATATTAAAATAATATATTCGGCTATTAATTAAAGATATATATATCTTTCTAGGGTAAACTAAGCTTATATAATATAATAAGAAGAATATAATCTAGACTAATATTTTAACTCTTATACGCCTTAGCCTAGTATTTACCTAAGGTTTATTAATATCCTAAATCTAAGTCTTTAGCCTAAAAGGTAATTTCCTATAATTTTATACTCTTAAGATAACTTTATATAAAATCTTTTATAATAATAATAATACGTTTAAGAATCTAAAGTATTATTAGTTAATAAGTTAATTACTAAGCTAATAAAAATCTATAATATATTAAATAAAAGGAAATATATAAGTAAATTATATAATATTCTTAATATAAAAATATAAGTATTTTTTAATTATTATAATAAAGTAAGAATACTAAATTATAGCTATTATTTAATATTCTTTATAATATTTTAAGGTAAAGCGTCCGAATTTTATTATAATAAGATATTTAACTAAAACTATAATTTTTATATAATAATATAAATAATAAAAGATTATTTTAAAACCGAAGAAAATAAGTAATTATATCTCTTAGAATAATATAAGATTATATTCTAGGGAATTATCTAATAATACCTAGATAAATTAAGGCTTAAATATCTTAAGATCTTATTTAATATATTTCGTATAATATAATAAGAACTTTTAGTCTAATATTAAAACGAGTATAACTTATAAGATTAAGTATTAAATACGTATTATAATATCCTAGAGTATAATTTTATATTTTATAAACTAGCCTTAATATTTAAAGAGTTTTACTTAGAATTAAGATTTATTATTATTATTATTATATAATATAACTAACTATTATTATATATCTAAGAGATATTATATAATAATAATAATAATAATAATAATAATAATAATTATATATAATATATAAGTTATTTTAACTCCTAATACGACTAATATTAGATTAACTAAAAGTATAATAATTAAAATTAATATTACTAAGGTTATATAAAATATAATAAACTATTAAATTTTAGTTAATTTAAGAAAAAGAGAAGTTTCTAAGAGGATTAGAAAAGCAAAGGAAAATTTAATAATAACTAGAAATATTATATATATTAAAAGCTAGGGTATTAGTCGAGTAATTATATAAATAAAAAATAAACTAAGATATATATATATTATAAATCTTAAAACTAATATATCTAAGATAATAAATTTAACTAGTTTTTAATTAATTTTAAAGGATTATTTACTTTATATAAGGATTATTCTAATATTAAATCTTCTTTTAATAAAAAGATATAATAATTTAATATATTTATTACTTCTACTAATAGCTTAAGAATAATAAGTAAGATACTTATTTAGGTTATAAGAATAATAAATAAAAGTAGATACTCTAGTAGTATTTAGATATATTAGACTAAAATAAAAAAAAAAGAGTTTTTTATACGAATATTTTTTAATTAATTTTATTAAAGATAATATATAATCTATTAAGATAATCTTAGATAACTAGAAAATAAGTTATCTTCTTATAAGATAAGATATTCCTAGTCTTTAAATAAAGTTAATAAGAAAGCTAGTTATATATAAAATAAATAATTATATTAATAAGAGTAAATATTTATTAGAGATATTCTAAGATATTATATTAGATATAAAAGTATTAGAGATCTTAATAATAAGAAAGCCTTAGTTTTAAGTATTATAATAATAATACTTTAAACTTATAATTATATATAAATAATAAAAGTAATATTATATATTTTAGAAAGAAACTCTTAATAATAAAAGGAATTATTAACCTTAAGATATTAATTAGAAATATTATATTTTATATTATATTAGTTTTAATATTATTTTTATTTTATATATAAGATATAAATAAGATATTTATATAAATCGATAACTTATAAAATATTCTTATTTAAGTAAGAAAATTATACTTTTAATACGAAAATAAGGATATTTATTTATATTACTAAATTAACTAAAAGTAATTATATTATATTATCTAATAGAATTTAAGTTTTATTAGATATATTATAAATTTAGATATCTTTTCGTATAAAGATTAATAAAGATTCTTAAGAAAGTAAATTAAGATTTTAAGATTCTAATACTTAAGAACCTTATAAAGTTTTATAAGTATTATTAAATATATTCTAAATTACTAGGGCGATTTAAATTTACTATTAAGGAAGATATAAATTTTAATTATTTAGTAATAATTAATATTATATATTTAAATAAGAAACTAATAATATATATAATTAATAAAATAATATTATTTAATATAATAAAGTTTCTAAAAGATATAAAAGTAGAAATAATATAAAATATATTTTATATATTATAGATTAATATATACCTTAGTTTATTAGATTTCTTTATATATAATACTAATATAAACTTTATAATATCTAAGTTTTAATAAAATATATTAGTAATAATAACTAAGACTAAGAAAATTCTTATAAAAGCTTATAATAATATTAGGAAAATAAAAAAATATTATATACTTTTATAATATATATACGAAATACTTTATATAAAATTAAAGGATAAACGTATTATAATAAGGTTATATACTCGATTTTATTACTTTCTTTGCTTTTATAAAAAGTTATTATTATCTTAGGTATTATTATATAAGGGCTTTATAAGTATTTTTTAAGCGTTTTAGGAGTTATATATTATTATTTATACTTTATTATTATAATTAATTAATTACTTTTTTTACCTTCTACTTTTATAACTATTAATTTAATTACTAAATATATCTTATATATAGTTATATATATTATATTAATTACTAGTTACGTTTATAATATTATAGATTCGAATATACCCTAATATTTATTATCTTATTATATTAATAACCTACGTAAGGACTTTAAATAATAATAAATATAAATTAGATTATAACTTATAATATTAATATAATAAGCTTATTTAATATTAACCTTTAATAATAAGCTAAGCTCTTAGAATACTTAGAATATAATTATATAATTACTAGTAAAAGTAATTAAAGATATTAAAACTTATAAATATAATCGGCTATTAAATATATAAGATATTAATCCGAGTTATTTTATAAGCTAGATACTTAATAATAAATATAAAAGATAATACTAGAGTACTTAGGAGATTAAGAACTTATAATAAATAATAAGTAATAGTTAAAATAATATAATAATACGAAAGTTAAAATCCTTAGGAAGATAAAATAATTAGAATAATAAGAATATTAGGAGGATTAGGAACTTATAAGAGATAAGAGATAATTATAATTATAAGAATATATAATTTTAGGGGTTATCTAGAGATATATAAATATATATATTACTAGAGGTATTAAGACTATTATTAGAATAATAAAAATATATTTTTATAAGCTTTAGTTTAAGCGAAAAATATAATATCTAGAGTTAAAAAAGAATTAAAAAGAATATTATAATAATAGATATTAAGGAGACCCTAAGAGCTAAAAACTAAAAGAATATAAGGCTCTAATATTTTTATTTATAGATAATAGTTTTAAGAAATAACCTTAATCTTAATATAAATATAAAGCGAGTAATTATATTAAACTAAGTAAGATTATACTAAAAGCTTAAGCTAAGATAAAAGAACTCTTAGTTAATACTAGTAAATATAAATTATACTTAAAGCTAAAGAATATAAGAGAATAAAAAAAGTAATATATTATTATACTAGAAAGAAGATTAATTAATTAATCGTTTATTTATTTATTTTTAGTTTTTAGTTTATTAATAAAGTTTATATTATTTATATTATTATTTATTTTCTAGTTAACTTTATAAGATAAATATTACTTATAGTTTAGTATAAGTATTCCCCTAGTTTATTAAGGTTATTATAAAGATTATATTTATTATAATAATATCTTAATAAAAAGATAATATCCTTAAGTTTAAATCTTAATTATCTCTTACTTATACTAAGTTTCTTATAATAATAAGTTTAATATAAAAAGTATATAAGAATTAAAGTTATTCGCTTATCTAATACTTAATTAAAAATATAATACTAGGATTCTCTAAAACTTAGGACCTAGGCTCTAAAATATAAATAAAACTAAGTTCAAATACTTAAATAAAAAATTAGTTATCTTAGAAAAAGCTTAAGAATAAGTAAGAAATATAATATAACTAATAAAATAAAAGTATAAAAATAATAAAATAATAGCTATTTATTTCTAAGAAAGTTAATATAAAAAAAATAAACCTTATATTATATTTAATTATAATATTAATTTTATCCTTCTAGAAATATATAATAAAAGTAAATAATAGAAACTTAGAAATAAGACTTTCTTATTTAGGTTATACTAATAGATATATATAATTTTAAGTTATTTCTTTTATATCTAATATTTTAATAATATAAGATTAAGAGAGATTTAATCTTATCTTATAACTTATTTCTTAAAGCTATATATTATATATATATAAAAGATAAATATTTAGGTAAAATAAAAGTCTTAGATATTTAGCTAAAAAAACTTTTATTTAGTTTTTCTAATTATTTTATAATTTATAACTTATTATTATCTTATTTAATCTTCTCTTAGTACTTGCTTAGTATTTAACTTAAGCTTATATAACTTTAATCTAATATTATAATATTATCTTAAGAATATTCTTTTATTATTAGCTTTCTTCTTTTATTTATTTCTTCTTATAAACGAAAATAAAAGAAGAAAAAAAAGCTCTTAATATCTTTTCTAGACTTATTAAGCTTAGGAATCTTACTTAGTATAAGAGTTCCTAATAAGAAAGAGAAATAAATAATTATTTAGCCTAAGATAATATATAAAATTATATAAGTCGCTTTAAAAATTCGTTCTTTTAGTTTTACTAATATTTTTCTCTTTAAAAAGATAAAAGCTATTAAGTTTATCTAATATTATAAACGAATAATACTTAATAAAGATCTTTCTAATATTAAGCTAATTCTTAGATACCTTAATTATTATTACTTATTAGTTTATTCTTATACTAAAGTATTAGATAATTTTAAGTAAAAAAATTAAATTACTTTTAAGGAAATATTCCTAGAAAAATAAGCCGATTATAACTCTAAGTAACTTTAGTATATAATTAAGTTCTTAAATACTTTAGTTAATTATCTAAAGGAAAATATAATTAAAATCTTAGAATTCCTAAAGATATATAAGCTAAGTTTTAAGCGACTACTTAGTAATAACTAACTAAGCTCTTATAAATAAGTATATAAGCTTCTCTTTAGTCTTTCTAAAGATTATATTTTTATTATTATAAAGAAGGAGAAAATTAAGTATAATAAACTAAGAACTTTTATATTTACTAAGATTTATAAGTTTACTAAGACTCGTATCTAAGCTAAGAAGGATTTTATTTACTTACTTAAGTAGGATAATAATAATATTATTATTATTAATAAGTTATTAAACCTTTAGCTATATAATAATCTAAATAAAACCTTTAACTTAATTACGCTTTTTATACTAATAATTAATAACCTTATATAAATTATTATAACTCTTAGTATAATACTTAATAATATAATTATAAAAATATAAGCCTTTAAAGTAGCTCTTAATTATAATAAGATTAATAATATTATTAATATAATAGCTAAGATATTATTAAAAGATTATATTACTTTTAAGATTATTATAATTAAGTACTAGAAAAAAAAAGATAAATTACTTATTATTATTAGTAAAAATAATATTAAAGTTAATATATTAGAGATTAAGTTTTATAATAATAAGCTAAAATTACTTAAGTAATATAATAATTATAATATTAAAGAGAAAGTTAATAAGATATATTATATAATAAAAGTATATAATTATAAGTATAATTTAAGTTATATAATAAATATAAATCCTAGTATTAATATTTATATTAGTATTTTATAGACTAGCTATTAATAATTTAATTCTATAAATTAAAATCAAGTATATTAGTATTATAATAAATACTTTTATTTCTCTAATAATTACCTAATATTTATTTATTATATAAAAGTTAGAATCGTTTATAAAGATAAAAGTAATAACTAAGTATATCTTAGACTTATAAGATCTAGTTTAATATCTTTCTAGAAAGCTAAGATATCTTAAGATATTCTTACTAAAGAATAATACTTATATTATAATAATAATAAAATTTCTTATTATAATCGATTTAAGGTATTTTAACTTAAGAAAAATATAAAAATCGAATCTAATATTAATATTAAGGTAAGTAAATATAAGTTTACTAAGATTTATAAATATAAGAAAAAATATATTATAATTAGCTTTATTAGTATATAAGATAATATTATAGCTTTCTAGTATATAATATTAGTTATTAAATTTAAAGAAAAACTAGACTCTTATTATTAGTTATAATTAATTATAATAAATAAAAATAATAAAATTAAGTAAATTATACTTAATACTTTTATTATTATACTTATAAGTCTAAGAGGTACCCTAGTAGTTATTAATATTTCTAGGAAGATTAAGTTAAGTATAAGTATCTAAAAGAATACTAAGAAACTAAAGAAAACTATTAAGTTTATTACTTTAATATCTAAGATTATAAATTTAAATATTTTAGAATAAGTATTTTACTAATATAAATTAATTAATACTAAGATATCTAAGTATAATAGGGAGCTCTTAAGTACTTAGGAAACTCTTATTAAGGACTTAATATAACTAGGCCTAGATAATAATAAAATCTTAAAAGCTATTAAAACTAAAAAGAAAAAAAAATATAAATCTTATATCTTATAAGCTAAGATACTTAAAATATAATATACGATTATAAATTAGACGATTATACTTATATATAAATAAGCTTTTATCTTTAATTAAATAAACCTAGCTTAAGTTATAAGTATTAGTTATTATTAACTTTTAAGTAATATAATTTAAATTAATATACTAAAGGTTAAGGAGCTAGGACTTTATATAAGTATAAGCTTTCTTATATAAAATATAATTACTAGAATTAATATTCTATTATATTATATTAATAGCTTATACTTATTAGTTATTATTTATAATTATAATAATTAGAAGTTAATATAAGTAACTAATATAATAAATATAAGTATTAAGATTAATATTATAACTTATAATATCTAGAAAAAAGCTAATCTTAGTATTAAGGAAAAAAAGAATCTTATAACTATTAATTATAAGAAAACGTCTTAAGTAATTCTTAGGGTTTATAATAATATATAACTAGATATTAATAATATATAAGTAACTTTATATATTTATATAATATAATAATTAAGCTATAACTTAGTACTTAGGTAATTATTTATATATAAGATAAAAGTAAGCTTAGAATAAAGCTTAAAAAAAGATTATAAGATATAAATTATAGCTAATAATAATATTAGTAAAATTAAGCTTTTATATTTTTATATTATTACTTATAAGTTTAAGATCTAAGTAATATAATAATAGAATCTAAAGGATAACTCGAACTCTAGAAATAACTTAGAAAACTAGATATTAATTTATTATAAGAGAAATAAGTTAAGAGATATATAAATAAATCTCTTAAATATATATAAGAAATCTTATTATAAGAGAGGAAAAATAAGCTTAATAAAAGAAAAATAATAAAAGGCTATAATATACTTATAAATATAAATATAAATAAAAAAGCTAATATTTTATTATATTTATTATTAAAATAAAAGAAATATAAGAAGATTTAAGATATATTTAAGCTAAGTTATAAGCTTAAGAAAACCTTCTTAGTTAAAGTTTTAAAACTTAAGAGAACTTAATAAATACTTATTAGAAGCTTATTAAGTATTTTATTAATTCTCTTAGAAATCTTAATACTAGAAAGTAAACCTAAGATATCTAAGAATAAAAAAATAATAAAAGTAACTTTATAGAACTTTTTCTTTCTAAAAAGTAGTTTATATATTATTAATCTTAAAGAATTATTAAAGTTATAAGTATTTTATAAAAATATAATATTTCCTTTCTTTAAGATAAAATATAAAAGAAAAATCTTAACTTTTTATAAGTAAAAAGCCTAAAAGATAAAACTTATAAATCTTAGAAGAAATATAAGAGTTAAGTTATCTAGTCTTAATAACTAAAAGAAAGTTATTAAGTTAATAAAAAAGCTACTACTTATTTTAGGTTTTTATAATAATTAATTCGAGCCTTAATATATAAAGTTTCTAAAAGGCTAAAAACTTATACTAGAGAGAATATAAGACTTATTTATAAGTAATATATTAATCTTAAAAGAAAAAGAAATACTCTAAGAAATATTTTATAATAAAAAAGGAATATTCTTATTTAACTAAATAAAAAAAAAACTTATAAAACTAGAGGTTACTAAGTTATAAGAGATTAAGATAATATTATATAAAATATAATAAATATAAAACTTTCTAATTACTAAGAAGCTTTATAAAATTATATATAAGATAATAAGTAAGCGTATTACTAATAATATACTAGAAAGTTATTATAAGCTATATAAGAACTTATAATTCCTAGTAATAAAAAAGAAGCTAAATAAATATAAACTTATAAGTATAATTATAAAATATAATATAATAATAATTAGAGATATTAATTTTCTTTTATTAATAAATTCTTTTATAGAAAAGTTTATATATCTCTAGATTATTAGTTTAATTAATTTATTCTTTAGTTATAACTAAATTTTACTAGCTAAGTAAAATAAAAACTTAATTACTTTTTTTATAAATAATATTAAACTACTAAAAGTTATTACTTTTATATAAGGTACGATAAATTTAATAGCTTAGTTCGTATATATTATATCTAAAGTATTTTTTTCTCTAAATTCTTATATTACTAAATTATTCCTTAATAATATTAGTATTAAAAAATCCTATTTATAATATAATAATAAAGAAGTTTTTTTAGGAGTTTAATAATTTATAATAAAATATATATAAAACCTTAGTAAGATATTACTTAAGCTTAAGAGAATAAGTTTAATTATTAGTCCTAAGTCTAAGTTTTATATAAAAGATATTAAAATTATTAGATTCGTTTATAGCTCTAAAAATAAATCGCTTATTAATATAAAGATTATAAAGTTAATTAATTAGCTAAATCTAACTAATACTAAAAAGATTCGTATCTTCTTAGGAATTTATATATATTATTATATTTAGGTTAAAACTTTTATATTTATTATAAAATTATTATATAATTTATTAAAGAAAAATATAATATTTAAGTAAGATAAAAGATACTAGAAAGCTAAACTAAAATTTATTAAGATATTAGTAAAAGCTTTTTATTTTATTATAATTAATTATAAGCTTAGAGTAAGAATAATTTATATTATTATTAATATAAGTCTAGATAACTAAGAAAATATATTCTTATAAGATAATAAAGATAAGAAAAAATATCTAAGTAAGTATAAGTTAGAGATATAAAATCTAGCTAAATATAATTATAATATTATTAAACGTAAGTATAAAAATATCCTTAAGATACTTAAGAAAATAAAAGAATATATTATTAGAGTATATTTTACTCTTAAAATAAATACTAATATATTTATTACTTAGCTTAATAATATTATTTTAGATATACCTAGTATATTATTAATAAGATAAATTATCTAGATTTAGTTATTCGATTTTAAGATTATATATATACCTAGTAAAAAGAATAAAACTATAAACGTATTATTTTATTATCTTATTATAAAAGAGAAACTTAAAAATAAGAAATAAGAAGAAAAAATTAATAATTATATTATCTTTTAACTTAGCTCTCTTTAAATAATACTTATTTTAAGATCTTATACTTACTTAAACGCTAAAATAAGTATTATCCTCTAGAGTAAGTAAAATCTTAAGTTAAAATAAATTATAATATTTCTTATAACTCTTAAAAAACTAAGTAATATTAGGAACGAAAAATAATTAATATTTTAATAGTATATTATAGGATTCTAGGTATACTAAAGTATATTATAATAAAAGCTTATTAAGAGCTAATATAAATAATATATTATTAATAATCTAAAAGAATAAGTAAATATTATTAAGAAGTTATATAATAGAAAAATATATAAGAGATAAAAGATAATATATATAAAAGTAATAAAATATTATTTCTAGGAAAACTATTATAAATAAGTAAAAATATATATAATATTATATTCCTAGTATTAATTTAGGTTATATAATATTATTTATAAGGTAATTTATATAACTAAAGTATTATATATATATTATAAATAATATCTAGATATTATTAATCTTTTATTAAATATAAGTAAGTCTTTTATTATTAATATACGTAAGAAAGTATTAGGTATAATTATAAGATATATTATCTCTAAGATAAACTTTACTTATATTATTACTTTTATTAAAAAGGATATTTTTTATATTTATAATATATTTAAGATATTTATTATTAATAAAAAACCTAAGAACTAAGAAAACCTTAATAATCTTATATTTAAGCTCGAGTTTATTAAAGTATAAGTAAATACTTATAATTCTTATACTTAAGGCTTAATTAAAAGAAGTTATTTTAATATAAAAGTAACTTTCTCTAAGATTATAAATAAGATATTTAAGAATTAGCTAAGATATATTAAGAAGGTTTATTTTATAAATAATATTATAATAAAAGCTCTTATAAGGCTTATTATATTTTATTTATAGTTTAGCTTTAAGATTATACTTATTATTAAAAGTAAATACCTAATATAATAATATCTAAGATAAAACCTAATTAAAAAGATAAATAAAAAGTTTTTAATTATTTTATATATTAAGTAACTTGAAATTTATAATAAATATATACTAGAGGTTTTACTAATAAAATAATATAAATACTAAGAATCAAAAGAAACTATTAATTATAGTTATATCCTATAAAAGGAATTATTCCTTAAAAAAGATATTATTCTTATATTTAATATTATATAAGAAGCTAATATATTAAAATAATAAATACTTGATTTTAGGTAAAAAGGCTTATATATAATTTTAAAAGCAAATAATAAGAAAAATACCTATTAGCTTAGTAAAATAAATATAATACTTTTTTGTAATACTTATACTAGATATAAATTAAAGAAATTTATTTAAAGAAAAAGTATTTATATTCTTACTAATAATATTAAGCCTTTAGAAAATAAGGTTATTATTAGAGTATTAATATATCTAGACCTTAGAGACCCTAATAAACTCTTACTAAGCCCTAAGGTAAAACTTACTAGTAATTTACCTAGTTTTTTAAAATTACTCTTATAATTATAAGAGTAACTTAATAATCCTAAGCTAACTTCCTAAGTATTAGCTAAGATAAATTAGTAAGATAATATATAAGAAACCTTTTTAGAGGAAGCTAGTAATAATAAGATTAATATAATTATTAGAGGTACTAAAAAAGAAGTATTAGAAAAAGCTCTTATTATATAATCTTAAGTAATTATATAAGTTACTTATATAAAAGAGATTTTTAGATAATAAGAACTTAATAAATAATAAGAATTAATTTTATATAAAAAAAAGCTAGTAATAATAATAAGATAAGAAATTAATTATAATATATTAATAATAATATATAAAAAACTAAGAGTAAAACGCTTCTCTTTAGAATACCTTTTTTATTTATAGCTTAATTTATAACGTTTTAATACCTAATATTTTAAAGAAAAAACTATAATTAATTTAAGGTTTAAATATCTTTTAGTAACTTCTTTTATTTAATATTTTACTAACAAATTTCCTTTTATATTATTATTATTATTTTTATATATTATTTATTTAAAGTTTAATTTTAATTTCTTAATTTAAGTATTTTTTTTTTATTTATTTTTTTTTTTTTTTATAATTAGAGGATAACTAATATATTAGAGGAAAGAGAAAAAAGTCCTTAAATTATAAAAAGTTTTTTAAGGATTAAAAGTAATAATAAGACTTTAAGAGTTCTTACTAAGTATATATTAAGTATTTTAAGTATTATTAAGGAGTTT